>VYZW01034750.1:0-16496 GCA_013401315.1 Balaeniceps rex | reverse complement strand
CGGGGGGGGGGGGGGGCATCCCGTGGTGAGAGCTGGACCTGCCCACCTGCTCACCCCACAGCCAGCTCCCTGCGTGGGGTGACAGCCCTGTCCCCTCCCATGCACCCACCGCAGCCCTGTCCCCCCTGTGCCATCTGTGTGGGTGACAGCCCTGTGCACACCTGTGCCACCCGTTGGCGTGACAGTCCTGTTCCCCCCGTGTCACCCACGGGGGTGATAGCCCTGTGTCCCCCCCATGCCACCCATTGGCGTGACAGTCCTGTTCCCCCCGTGTCACCCGTGGGGGTGATAGCCCTGTGTGTCCCCCATGCCACCCGTGATATGACAGCCCTGTGTGCCCCCCATGCCACCCGTGGGGGTGATAGTCCTGTGTGTCCCCCATGCCACCCGTGATATGACAGCCCTGTGTCCCCCCCATGCCACCCGTGGCGTGACAGCCCTGTTCCCCCCGTGTCACCCGTGGGGGGGGGCAGCCCGGCAGCCTCCCCCCGGCTGATGCGCAGTGACATTTGCAATCTGTTGCCATGGGCGCTCGGGGACTTTTGCTGTGGAGGGGGATCGCGTTTCTCCCCCCCTCCTCCTCCTCCTCCTCCCCTTCCCTCCCTCCCGATGACGTCATGGATGACCACGGTGGTGACAGGGCCACCTGTGGGCTGGTGAGGGGTTTAAAGAGACAGTCTGCAGCTGCAACAGGAGCCCTGGCTATTGTCTCCGCACCTGAAAGCGGGGGGACCTGCAGCCCCCCAGACCACCCACCCATNGCCCGTGTGCCCCGGCCCCCCCTGGGACCCGGCGGTGCTGCAGCCCAACGTGGTCCCCCGGGAATCCAAACACCGGATGGGGCACCCCCAGCTGGGACCGGTCACTTCTGTCCTCCACTGGGACCCTGCCACCTTCCCCACACCTCCAGGCAGGACACAGGGATTATTCCAGAAGACAGGACAACCCCTGGGACAACACCACCCCCACCCCCCCCGCGGTGGCAGGTCCCTGTTTCCATAAAGGGTCTGGGATGCTCCCACCCTGGGGTAACATCGAGGTTTGGGGGTCTACAGGGTCTTCATCCCCTGCCAGCCGGCGTTCCCAGACCACCTCGGAAGATGCACACCCCTTCCAACCCCTTGGCTGGGCACCTGCCTTCCTTTGGGCAGATGCCTTGGGCATCTCCTTGTCCCTGCCGTGGTCCTCATCAAGGGGACCCTCATGAAACCCACCACAGCCGAGCCCCAAGGGGCCACGGGTGATGCCAGGAGCCACGGGTGACACCAGGAGCTGTGGTGCACAGCTGTAGGAGCAGGCAGGGGCAGGGGGAGAGGAGCTGCCCTCCTCATCTTGTGGGGAGAAGGACCATCTCTGCCCGCTCCCCAGGGCTTTGTCCCACTGTCCTTCCAGCTCTGATGGGGCAAGCGGCAGGTAAGTGCCTCCGTTCGGTGTCACTCGGATGTGTGGGCAGGGAGTGGGGTAGAAAAAGGGTCTGGGACCTGGAGAGGCTCGGAGAAGAGCAGGGTGGAGAGGTACATGTAGGGATTGGCGTGTGCATTCCTGGCGAGAGGAAGGTTATGTCCCTTCCCTCGGGACATACCCCAGCGGTGACCGTACAAGTCACCAAACTCCTCAGCGGCTCCCACCAGGCAGCCCTTGCGGCTCTTCCCGAGCCCACAGCTGCCTGCAGATCCAGATCCACTGGAGTCTGCGTGGACTCCCAGCAGCTACAGAGCTGCTGGTCACATAGGGGTGGCCGTGATGGGAGCAAGGCTACTGGGGTAAACCCCCTGGCTAATAGCCTGGGCTGCCTCTGCAGCCTTCCCAGGGGCAGGTGGCATGGGGACGTGGGGCAGGCGGGGAAGGGGACCATGCTCCAGCAGCTCCGTCCTTGAGGACCTGAGAATGCACCCGCCCCTGGCATCCTGGGAGAGAGGAGCCTGCCGGAGCCGGGCTCTCCGTGTCCCGCTCCTGCAGCGCTGGGAGCCGAAGGAATAAGCTGCATGTTTCTGCCATCCATCCCTCAAAAGATGCAGAGGGCTTGGGCTGGGCCTGGTTTTTGGGTGGAAGAGGCAAAATGCAAATTGTCTGATGGATGGAAATCTCTGGCTGGCCTTGGCATTTACCCACCTGGCAGCAGCCAAAGTGCAGGGGCACAGCCTGTGGGCACAGCAGGGGCTCATGGCCTGGGAGATTTAGGGGGACCGCCCGCAGTCCCCCGGAATGCTCTGCCACCTTCGCACCCCTCGCTGCCGCAGGTGCACCCCATGGGCACAGCCTGGCAGCTGGGGAGCTCCGGCCACGCTCTGTGCCCCAGCACGGCGCAGGGTAGCCCTGGCTGGACCCACCTTGCTTCGGGGGGCTTTGGGGAGGCTGAGGCTGCTGCTCCGTGGGCAGCTCCCGGGGGGATGCTTGGCAGGGGGTGCGGGGTCCACGGCAGAGGACCACAGCCGGCGGGGGGCTGGCTCCCAGGCGCGCAGTCGGGCTCACCCCCTCCCTGCGCTGTGCGTGTGGCAGGGGCTGCTTGAGCAGCAGCCACAGAAAGCAGGAGTTAATTTAATACTAGATGGGCACGAGCGAGGACTGCCTGTTGTTCCAGTGGTGCTAAAAGGGGCAAGTCCAGCTGAACGGATCCGGGGTGTGGAGTCTGGCTCTGGTCCGTGCGGACAGACACACAGAGCAGGCGGGAGATGTACAACGTGCGGGAGGAGTTGTGGAGTAGTGGCTGGCCGTGCCCGATGGTCCAGGGATGCGCTGTCTAGCCGATCTTCTTTTACTGCTTCAAACTCCTGTGAGAGCATGTAACCAGAAAGGAATTCATGCCTGTGCGTGAAGGCACCCAAATATACATACATACACACGTGTCGTACCCAAATACGTCGCGGCGCTCGGGAACGCCAGCGCGCGAGCTGGTTACGCTCCCAGCTCCCCCCAGCAGGCGCTTCCACCTCCCCCCATTCCCACGGGGGAAACTCTTCCAACACTGGTGACAGATAACGCCGCCGGAGCGCGGGCTCCTCTCTTGACCCTCCTTCTGGCAGCATCCGAATTCCCTTTGCTGGCTTTGTTGGCTTTAATTCGAGACGGCGTCTGAGCTCGAGGCTAAGCACCTGCTTGCCACTGCCTTAAGCAGGGATGGGGTCTCCAGTGGGGATTTCTCCGGGTGGTGAATGAGGTCGGGATCTTGCTCTGGTGGCCACGAGCCCAACCCTTTGCCCATGAGAGGCAGAGTTAAGTTGAAGTGACCAATTCCACCTTCAGGGCTCCTCCCTGGTCTGTATTTTGTTGTCGGGGTCCGAGCCCACCCAAGGCTCAGGCTGTTTCCGTGTGCTGGAGCGATGGCTCCCTTTGGTTAAACACCGAGAGGGGATGAAGGTGCCGGCTTTCACACCACCCTTGGCACGCTTTGGGCTGGATCGTGCCCAAGCAACAGGGGGGAAGGCGAGGAACCGATGCCACCGGGCAGTAGCCAGCATCCCTCGCCTCCCAGCCTGGCTCAGCGTGTACACGCAGCAGGCGCCGGCTCCTCAGCAGCGACACGCAGGCTTTTCAAGCGCAGCCTCTTAACCCCGCTAATTCCCTTGTTTTCTCTTGCCAGGCCCCCCACGTCCCTGCCAGGGGGTGGCCCGGAGCCTGCTAATTGCGCTAGCGAGCTGCAATGTGTCTCTCCGTCGCCGGGAGTGTTGTTCTCTGGGGTCATTTTGGGGGCTGCTGGCCCTCACCCAGCAGTGCGGGACGGGGCGGTGAGCAGCAGCACCCCTTGCCCCTTCTCCTCCAGCATCGCCAGCCAAATTATCTTGGTTCTGGATTGACTCCCCTGCTCCCAGCTCACACTGGGACAGGGTCTCACCAGGGATCAGGGTGATCCTCAGCACAGCACAGCGCTTCTCCCGTCCCTTCTTCCCCGTCGGGAAGGCACCAAAAGCACGGTGCGAGGAAGGGCTGCCTGAGCTCACCTAACCCACTCCCAGCTCAAAAGTCCATGTCTCCAAGGCTGATTTGGAGGTGCCAGGGTTGATTTGGAGGTGCCAGAGCTCATCCCCGCACCAGTCCCCTGCTCTTCTCCCCTCCTCATCCAGGGGAGAATCAGGGTGCCAGGAGCAGCCCGGAGCATCCCTCATCTCCCACCTCCCCATCCCCACCTCCTGTCCCCAGGCCATCTGGCCACACTCATCCATGTTAAAAAAATGCTGGAGTCTATTATCAGGCCCTGCCTTCCCCTTCCCCCCCGGACAGATGGAGGCTGAGCACACCCGGAGCCCCGGCCCGCAGCATTCATGTGTGTGAATGAGAAAATTGAATTATTTATGGCCATGCGAATAAGGCTGGCGGCTGCGGAGGCCGAGCGGAAAGGACTCCATTACGTGGCAAGTACCTGTTGCTATGGAGCCACAGCTTCTTCCCCGTGGCCCCCCAGCCCCACTGTGCACAGCTGCATCCCTGCTTGCCCCCCATCCTGCCCTCGTCCTCGCAAGTCTGGGATGGAGAGCAGAGCTGAGTGCTGGGCTGGCCACGGCGTCCCTGACCGTGGGTGTTTTGCTCACTGCACTGTGCCTGCTGCTGCCCCGGACCGGTTTGGGGGTCACCCGGAATCTCCCTGTGTTTCTGAGCAGGCCCCCCAGTGCAATGCAGGGATGGGGTGATGCTAGCGCCTGGTGGCTCCCCGGCCAGCGTGGTCTGCAGCACACGTCGAAACCGCTGGGAAGCATTGGGGCGGGCAGCAGCAGCAGCTCATGGCTGGGCTGGGCAAAGCAGGTCCGATCCTGGCACAGCATGGGGCGAGGGGTGACTCTCAGCTCAGAACCCTTAACTCCCCTTAAACCTCCCCTCCCTGGAGGCAGCAGGAGCTGTGACTCGACGTCTCCCACTCTCCCCCATGCTCAGGCAGAAAAGCAGCTCTGCAAGAGTGGGGACCCCTTCCAAAGCCGCCTGCATTGCAGCCGCTCCCTGGAGATGCCGAATCCTGCAGTGATGCTGAGAGAGGTGCTGGGGCATCCCTCCCTCCCACCATCTCCCCAACTCCTCCTTGGCCAAAAAGTAGGACTTTGTCCCCATCAGGGCACGGTCCCTCTTGCCTCGGTGCCCCCCTGGGGTCGGGCCAGACTCCTGGGGACCGGGAGGGGATGGGACCTGGCAGCCCCCAGCCCTGTGCGGCAGCAGCACAGGGACTCCCGCTCCCTTCCCTGCAGGGCTAAGAATAGACTCCAGCTCCGCTCCTGACGCTGAGTGGGCTCTGCTGGGCTCAGAGGAATAAAAAGCAGGCAAACGCTTATTTTAGTCGCTGCAGTCGGCAGCTGTGACTCCCATGTACCCAAGGAGCAGCTTTGTACCGTGTTTGCCCGCCCGCTGCTGGGAGCAGAGGCACCATTGCAGACCGCTCGTCCAGGCTACGGATGCTCCCAACACGCTCCCAGCCCCATGCTCCCAACCCCTCTCCGGCACACCCGGCTGCTTCCCCCCATTCCTTCCCCCATGCTTCTGGGGTGAGCCGGGGGGATGCAGATGCTCCCACCCTTCCCCGGAGCACTGCTGAGGTGCTTAGGGCTTGTGTAGGATCCTGGGGCACATCCCACTATAAAGAACATGGAGGGCATGTCCCTGCCACCCGAGATAAAGGGGGATTCCAGACATCATCCCTACGTCCAAGCGAGGCATCTGCCCAGGATGCTGCAGCGGCGAGCTGGCTTGTGCCAGCCACAGCTCCGGGTGCGAGGCTGGGGGAAGCACCCGCTCTGGGAGAGCAGCTCTGGGTCCCTCTCCCTAGCATCACCCCCGAGGTAAAATCAAGAGAAAGCTAATTGTTACCATAGTTACATGAAGTGGCCTTTCTCAGGGAGCCGCGTCATCACTGCTGTCACAAGGTTAAGGAGGTGGGGAGTGGTGGTGGTGGGGAGGGGAGGGAGAGATGTGTTTTCTTTGGAAAAACCATGGCAACAGCTATTTCTAAGGGAACAGCTGTGCACGGCGAGGCCATGGGGAAGGGGAAGGGACTGGGGCGTCTCAATGCCAGCCATGCTCTGAAGGCAGCTGCACCAGGTCCAGCAGCTCTCCACAGCAGCCTGTATCCCCAGAGTCCCCTTCCCACCGGTGCCAGGGCTCACCGAGTGTCTCCCACGGTGTCGGCGTGGTGCTGTGGGCTCCAGCACGCCCAGCAAAGCAACACGAGGCCACTCCAGTTTGGTTGCCATGTGCAACCCCTCCTGGCATGCTCCCGTCGGGCAGGGCAGGAAAGGGTGCCAGATGCGTGGGATGGCCAGGACCACCCGCCATGGGGAGCGGGGATGTGACTGCTTGTCTGGAGCAAATACACCAGGGGAGATCCTCAACAGAGAGCCCGAGGGCAATCGTGAGTGACATGAAGTTTGAACAACTGTAATGCAAATACTGGTGGAGATCATAGGCATGGAGTCAACACCACCGGAGTCGGTACGGCCCAGGCTGGTGAAATGGCCTCCTGCAACTAATGCGACCACTTCTGATGGGAGCTGCCGCCGGTGGGGCCCAATGTGTGGACAAAAACGGGAAGGTGCTCTTGGGGCTGAGGAACACTAATGGAGGCGCAAGCACCATGGGGGTGTCCTGCAGGTCTAGGCAGGGCTGGCTAAGCCCTGGAGATGCAGAGGTCTGAGGAACCTGCACCCAAGATCTGCTTTGCAACGGCCAAGTGGACCCAGCGAGGAGAAGACGCCGGTCTCAGCCACAACCTCCACCCCAGCTCCTGTTTCAACACATAGCTGGAAATTATCTCTCTTTGCAAGACAGACTCTTAATTAAGACCATTTCCCTGAAGGAAGCCAAGATGGAGAGCTTCACTTCTCAGCATTCCAGCGATTTCTGGCATTCGTTTCCACACCAATTAGGGCGCAAATTAGTCATCCAGAGTGCGATTCAGCGGCTGTGCTCAAGGGAGGCTCTTCAGCACACGTCCCATCTTCTTCCAGGAAGGCGGGTGGCAAGCGCAGGCAAGGTGGCCGCAGTGGGGACAGGGAAGGGCAAGGAGGGTCCTTGTGGCACCGAGGTCTGCGGCTGGTGGTAGCAGCCTGGGGTTGGGCTGGGGCCCCGCCATCAGGCACAGAGCAGAGTCAGCAAGAGGTTTTAGGGTGTCTTCATGAGCTGTGCGTGCTTCTCCTTGGCCAGTGGACCTTGGCATGACTCGGTGGACAGCTGGATGCCGAGACTAAGCATTGGGACTAAACGCTTGAGAATCTGCAAATGGCAGCAAAATGGCAACAGAAAGGATGGGAGGAAGAGCAAGGAGCTGGCTGCTCCCCTTCTGCAGGGTCCTCACCACCCACCTTTGCTCTCGGGCAGGAAGGCTGAGGGAGGACAGGGGCTTCCTGCAGCCTTGGAGGGTGGCTGTGCCCAGCTGTCCTGAGCCCACTTGCCGAGGAGGAAAGGTAGGAGCTCCCTGATGGCGCTGGCAGGGGAGGAAGAGGGATCTGAGGATGCGATGCTCGATGCTCGGCTCTGTGCCCTGCTGTGACAGCATCCGACCCGAGGGCGATGGGAGGGCTGGCGCAGAAATGTGGTTTAAGGGTGGCTGACATCTCAGTTGCTGGGTCTGGACTGTGTCCTGCTCAGGTCTTAAGATGGACATGTGGCAGCACCTCTGCTGCGGTCGTGGCTGTGCATCCATCCGTCTGCAGGCAAACCTGTCCTGGTTTGCTTTAGCAGAGAGGCTTTTGTAGAAGATGCAGCCAAAACATGGGATAGGGTTCAGGAGGAGGAGGGTCTGAAGGGGAAAAAGCAAAACCCCAGAGGGCAGCGGCATGGCCGCCCAGGCTGCTCTCCTGGTGGAGTGGCACGGGATGCTGTGGTTGTAGGAATTCATTGAACATGACTTATGGCGCCTGCGGGGAGCACCGGCGCAGCCGCCCGGCGGGCGAGGGAGAGTCTGGACAGCTGATCGATGGGAGAGCCGGTGCGTGGCAGAGCAGGCGGCCGGAGAGCCGACAGGAAAGGCGGCTGGGAGGAGGCATCTGAAGGCCATGGCTGGCTACTCGTGTCTCCCCAGGTGAGCGGGGTCTCACTGCAGCACCAGGCATCCTCCCTGCTTTCCTTCCTCGCCCTCTTTGGAGGGCTGGGAGACAGCCGTAGCCCTGCAGAAGCACCACACAAAGCTCCATGCCAACCATAAGAGAGTCGGAACGGGAAGGCTTCTGCTAAAATACCAGTTTCTCGGTGATCTCAGTTGCAAGGCTCAGTTCCCCCATTGCTTTTGAACCCATTTTGCTGAGCCCCGCCGGGCTGGTGCCTCCTGCTCCATCAGAGGGTTCGTGTCTCTGCCTCCATGGGACAACTTCAGGGTCACGCACTTGGCATGGCTTTCCCTAAATATTCCTAATTACCATCAAACTTTCTCATTTCCCACGGGCACGGCTGCCTTGCAGGGACCAGGATTCTCCCTCGCCTTCTGGCCAGCCTGCTGGCTGCCTGCTGCCTGCTGCCCACTGCCGGCTCCAGCTCCTTCAAAACAGCACCAGGAGCCCTGCGAGGAGCCACCTGCCCCCGGGGCATGCCCTCTGAGCCCCCATTAGTTAGTGGTTGTCTTCAGCACTGCAACATTTGTAGCCTTATTCTTCCTAATCCTGCCTGATGTAACCGTGGCTGTCCTCATTAGCCGCATAATTGTCTAGCAAACACAAAACAGGCCCTGACACGGTCGAAGGAAATTGGTTTAAAAATATGAAGCCGCATTCTTAGATGTTGTCGAAGGGGGCTCTTTTGTTTATTTGTATTCACACAGCACCCCGTGGAATAATGAGAGAGTGACTCTGCTGCAAAAATACCTATTTTTCTTAAAGATCATCTTATGAGAAGGTGGTTTGAAATGCCAGCTGGGGAAATCCAGCCCGGCCCCTGCGCTGGTGGAGGACAACTGAGTCTCCACTTGGTCTCATCTGCTGCACCAAGGGGCTTCCAAGCAGAGAAGGTGGCATCTCCCACCCATGCCCACACTGGTACGTCTGCCCAGGGAGAGGTTTAGCCATCCACATCTCTGAGTGGTCATGCCTGTGAATTTCAAAGGGGGTCCATCCACTTCTGACAGCAGACGACAGGGCTAAGTTAATGGAGGCAGCGGTAAGAAGTCTAATTAACCTGCAGTATGGTGTTTAATTTGTGCAAAGTTGTTGTGGTTACTCAGCTATAAACTCCATCCCCAGCTCTAATGACAGTGACTTGCGTGGCAGCAGCGGAGAGCATCCTGGAGGTGGGCAGCCACCTCGTGCTCACCCTTGAAGGTGCCCTCAATTACGCACGGAGCGTTCCAGTGGTTGCCTCCATCTGGTTCTTCCATGCCATTTGAGACACTTTTCTAGCTCTAACCTTTGGAACGGGCACCTGTGCTGCTTCTCCGCCTGCTCTGGCATTCAACCCCGGTGTGCGGCTTCCAAAAACCAGCCTTCAGGACCCAGCAGTGTCAATCTGTTGATTGCGCTAAAGTCCAGGAGATGGGTTCAGGTCGCCGAGTTCCCACCACAGCTCTTAGGTTGTAATTATGTTCAAAGCTCTTTGCTTCAGTTATTTCTTCTTGCTAATGCTTGGAGCCACTGTACTGATCTTTTCTTCAAGGCTGACCTCCATGCAGCTTCCCAGGAGAGAGACAGGCCTGTTATTTAAACCAATTCACAAAACACCTCCCAAAGGCCAGTTGTCCATTATACGATTTTTTGAACAGCAGGAATCCGCAGGGCTGATGGCGGCCGAGCTCTTTGTGTTGGTTTGGGAAGAAGCATAGGAAAAGGGATGGATGTCATGCATTAGCATCTCTTCCCAGGTTAACCTTCCCCCAAGATCCTGGACCACCTAATAGCTCCCCTGCGGCGCTGCGCAGAGGGGCTCTGGAGCCTGTGGTGCCCACAAAAGGGTGATGCTGAGCCTCAGCACCTCCTTCATCTAACACCAAAGCTCTGTGATCCCCCCATGACCACTACGAGAGATGCAGGCACACTCATACCCTGCAGGGACATCCTTCCCATGGAGGGAAAAGCTTTTAACAAGGTCCCAGAAGACTCCCAGTTGCCCAGTGAGGTGAGGTTTGCCAAGAAGGGAAATGAGAAGGAAGATGATCCACCTTTGGGGTCCATCCAAGACAAGCGGGCTGGGGTCCTGCTGCCATGGGGTTTGCTAGAGCAGAAACCTCCAGCACCAAGCACACTGAGGTCCCACTCGACACTGGTGCTCCAAGCGTGTTGGGGATGCAAAATACAAGAGCGCTCTTGGCAGCAATGTACAGTTACGCGCCAAGCCCTGCTAGATCCACAGCCTCCGCCCTGCAGCCCACGGCGGCTTCCACTTGCATTTCAAGGGGACTTCAGCCCCTCTGTCCAGTGGGAAGCCTGGAGACCTTGGCTTGCTCCTGCCTGGACACAGGCTATTCCTCCAAGCCAGCCATGCCAGGAGCACAGGCAGTGCCCGGTGGTGATGCCTGGGGACTGCCCGCTGGCCAGGATGGGATTTCCAGCAAACAGGACTCCCAGCCAGCCAACCTGCATCTGCAAACAGGGTTCCCGGTGGAGTCCCATGTGCAGGGACACAGAAGCACCCTCTGAGCAGGGGCAGCTCAGCCACCACCAGTTTGAAGGACAGACCAAGAGCATGTCCCCATGCAAAGCTCTTGGCATCCCGTCCCCACGCCGCTAAGCTCCATGGCCTTTCCCCTTCAACCCGGGGACAAAACCAGGTCCCTGGGCAGCCGAGGAGAGAGGCAGCGGCCACCCAGAGGAAGAGGAGCTCAATTTGGGTTTTTCTTTCTTTTTTTTTTTTTTTTAAAGAATTAAAAAGTGGCAGTGTTAGCGAAGGGTAATTATCCCTCTGTTCCAGCTGAAATACAATTAAGGCAGCTCTCAACGAGCCCCCGGGATATTGTGGTTTACTAATTAACAAGCGGATATGCTGTGGCCCCTGTCATGGCAATTACAGCATGAGACAGGCTTCAGGAGCTCTAATTACACGTCAGCCCGCGACACACGCTGCAATACAAATTAACGAGGGCCCGGGCTGGCGACGGAGGGAGTTCACCCAGCGAGAGGCTGAGCTGGGCAGCAGGGATGGGGGGGACAGGGACAGGGACAGGGACAGGGATAGGGATAGGGATGGGGGGACCTGATGTGGCTCCAAGCCTGGGGATCGCAGTGCACACTACAGGGTCAGGAGGATGCAGGGAGCAAACTGAGGGTAAAATACCCCACGGTTGCCAAAAATAGGTGCATCGGAGGAAGGAGAGGAGCTTTTGCTTTGTGGAGCCGTGATCTGAGGAGATGAGTGGCATTTGGGATGACTGCAATGAATAGCAAGTATCGCATCTTCCGCCGTTAATTCCCAGACCAATAAAGCCGCTGTTAAGAAAAGAAGTCATTTGGGAAATACCCCACAGGGTTTTGGCTGCTGACAAATAACTAACAGGGCTCCCAGAGCCGAGAGGAATTTTTCTGACAGATTTTTTATTGGGAAAAGTTACGCAGTTTCAAGTTGAGTTCAACTAATAGCTTTGGCCAGGTATGGCGGAGGGGTGGGGGGAAGGCAATGAGGATTTTTGTAAATGGAATTTTGACATGTTGCCTATAAAAAACCTGTTTCTTTTCAAAACGTATTAAAAAGATATAATTAAACCCAAATACAGACCACGCACCTAATGAGGACATTTTGTTTCTGACAAAATGAAACGATATTTATCAGCTTTGCTGATATTTATCAGATTTTTGCTGGTCCCAGCCCAGCAGTGACACAGGTTTTCTGTGACATTAGCGTGCCTTTCGAATTTATTGCTCCTGCCGTCGCCGCTCCAGCACCCGCCTGCTGCAGGCGCCCGAGGAGGGACGGTGGGGAGGTGAGGTGATGGATGCCCCAGGCTTTGGCCACCGTCGTCACCTGCAAATGCTGCTGCAGACGGGGTGGTTCTCAGGCAGATGGGAGGATTTGGGGAGGCTGAAGCGAAGCCCCCGGGTTTTGGGGCTCCCTCCAGCATCACGCAGGGGTGGGATCAGCAGAGCTTGGGGGCAGCCCTTGCAGGGAAAGGGTCTCAGGACGTGGGGGTGCGCAGCAGGTCCCTCGGTTGCTCCCGGCTGTGACAAAAGGCTGAGACGAGGCAGACGAGGGGTTTTTGGACTAATCCCCCTCCGGGCGTGCTGTTCCCATGCGGGGCAGAGAGGAGACCCTACCAGTCCCCGCTGCCAGCACCCAGAGCACGAAGCCACCGGAGGCCACCTCTGCCGCAGAGCGGTGGCAGGGGGAGGGCGCGCACCTCCTCGCACATCTCTCCCAAAATAGATCTCATTAACTATCGCAATTAACACAAGCCGGGCCCTCTCTCCTCCTCGCCACCCCAGCCAGAGCCGTACATAAAAATAACTGTTTATTACACAGCGGGCAGAGCCCGGCTTATCGCTGCAGACAGGAAATTGCTGCGCAGAAACTGCACGTTTCACTTTTAATAAGTTTGGCAATAAAACGTCTCGTCAAATGAGGCCACGACAGGGTGATAATGAAGCTTCCGCGTGGCCCGTAATTGCTTACTGCTCTCCTTGGGGGCGAGCCAGAAATCGGGGGGTGAGGGGAGAGCCGTATGGCAGCATCATCTGCCCTCACCTCCTGCTTTGGGAGCATCCCTCCTTATTCCCGGCAGCATCCCTGGAGCACCGGCACCCGCCAGGACATGGTTGAGGAGGAGGTCTGTCCACGTTGGAGGGACACGGAGAGGTGGAGGTGGTCAGAGGAAGCAGGAGGCTGTTGGTGCTCCAAGGAGGCTGTTGGTGCTCCAAGGGAAAGGAAAAGGTTTTCTACCTTCCAAGCAGGACTTTTCAGCACTGAGTAATCTTCAAGGCTGGGCGGGTGCTCTCGCATCCAGTCCGTCTGTGTCCTCAGCCAGGAGGGGTACGGTATCCTGGAGGTTTTTCACAAGTCGGCTCAGGATGGGGAACTCAAAGAGCAGCTACGGCTGAAGCATCAAGGGCGTAAAGCAGGAATGAGGAAAGCGCTCATTGACCAAGACCCTACGGAGACTCCTCACTGCTTCGCAAAGGTCCTTGCTGGTGGGACCTGCAGAAACCCTTGGCTTCTGTGGCCAATGTTAACGTCCATACACTTCTTGCTTTCCTGCCTTTCAGGTTTAAGGTGGTTGAGCACGAGCCTGAAACCCGTGTCCAGTCCCAGCCCAGCTCTGCTGAGCAGAGAAGCCAAGGACTGGCCAAGCGTTGGAGGATGAACTGCTCTGCCCTCTTCAGAGGGGACTGAGGCATGGCAAAGGAGAGGTCCCATGGGGACCCCTGTGCTGGACCTCTGCTACAGAGCAAAAGGGCTGCAACGCTCCGAGACACATTGCAGCAAAGGCCAGGGAGTACCGCGGTGCCTATCTGTTCTAATGTCCTCGCTGGTGACCTCAGACCAGCAGCCGGTGACACCTGCAGCCAGGAAGCATCGGCCATCCGAGCCAGTCCCTTGCACCAAAGCATGATGGCAGTGTTTCCAGGTGCCCCCTTCATGATGAGACTTTCTTTCTCCAAAGGAAACCAGGTTGAGCAAGGGACTGGTCACTGCCCTGACCTGCTTCTGTAGCTCCCCAGCTTCTGTTTGATCTTCTAGATGCTGAGGAACACAAACCAGCCCTGCCGCAAGCCTATTTGGAGTGATGGGAACAGCTCGAGGGAGGTCTCGTGGGGTGCCCCAACCCATGGGTGGGTGACGGGGAGGCACCATGAAGCCAGCAAAGCCCAGGGCGGTGAAGCCGTCCCTCATCACCCTTGGAGGCAAAGCTGGGTCCTTGCTGCCTTCTCCAAGTTACTTGATCCTTGAGCTCCTCATTCCCACCAGCCATCTGCCATGGCAGACAGGGGCAGAGAGGTCCAGGGGGATACGGGTGCAACCAGCCCTGCAAAGGCAGGCGCGAGCTCCGGCGTTGCAGTAATAGGAGACAAAATGAGCTGTGTCCAGGCTGGGACTGGGAAATGAGGCGGTTTAGAGTCACAGCAGGAACGTGCTGGCACTGCCGGGGACCGCCAGCCACCGACGGGCTCCCGGGTGGGCGGGCAGGAGGCTTTGTTCACCCGCGGCACCGCTCTCAGGGAGTTTACCTGGAATTACTGATCCGCATTCAGAAACATGATCACGTTAATTGGCTGCCGCGGCCGCAGCCGCCATCTCCTCCCAGCACTGGGACTTCATCTCCCTTCCCATCCCAAGTGTCAAGATGTCTCTGTTCCTCCATCCGCTTGGCACCCTGGCTGAGGACAGAGAAGGGAAAGAGGCAGGGGACGGGTGAGTCCACGAGCCTGGCGCCGGTGACAGACACCCACTGCCACCACCTCCGCTCTGCAAAGCAGCGCCTTGAAAATAAACGGCAGACACCTTCTCGAGGGGACCAGGAGCTCTGCAGGAAGCCCTGTAGCCCTGGGCGGCGATGACCCGGGGACAGGCACCTCGGCTGGAGACCAGCGCCTATCGCAGGTGCAGTGGCCAGGTGGCCGGAGAGGGACCAGCTCCCAGCCGAGGACAGAGCCGCCCAGGCTGCTCAGCCTGAGATCAGGCTCGTGCTCCTCTCGCTTGGAGGGGAGCCAATCACTTCTAGTAAATTATTCATCCGACAAATTTAGCCTGTTATTCTAGTCGTGCTCTACCCAGAGTTTTACAGATTTCGTTATTATTTCAAATTGTGCAAACACCGCAGAAACCTCTCCTGGGCTCTGGCGCGCTCTGCCTTCATCTCAGCTCTCGGCTCATCTGCCACATCTGAAATGGGATTTCTACCATCTGGTGCCAAACCCTCCATCCCTGCCAGGCCACAGGAGCTTGTGGAGACGAGTGGCATCCCTGTCTGGCACAAGGCTTCTCCCAAAGGGAGAACCATCTACCATGTGAGAACCATCTACTGGTGACCCAGAGGTCAGTGGGATCAGAGGAGGCCACGGTGCAGCGATGGACTCATTCAAAGCTATTTCGACTTTTTTCCACCTCCATCCTTGCATCTGGGGTAGGGGACAAAAATGCCACCACTGCTCCCTTGCAGCCTGGGCTATCGTGGCCTTAGGAAACTGGAAAAAGCTTTTCCCTTCCTCCCCACATGCCCATAATTTCTCCCGTCAAGGTTTCTTTGTAACCGGGAGGGTGCAGCTAAAACTTTGTGCTGCCAAAGAGAACAGCATGCCTCCTGCAAAACATACAGCCTGTGAAGGAAGGAGTCGCTGAGCAAAGATGAGGGGAGATGGATGAGTTTGTTGTGGACAAGCCAAGACTGATCAGACCCGCGAGCGCAACAGAATGTGTCTGGGGAGAAGCTATTAACCAAGAAGCACCGAATGATCGAGGTACTTGAATCTCCCGTCCCGCCGCAGGGCGCAAGGGAGAAGAGCAGCCAGTGACACCACCTCCTCGCCCGCCCGGAGCTGGAGGAGAAATGCCACCAGCAATGCAAGCCCGTTTTGCTCACACCAGGGCTCGAGTTTGCTCCCGCTTGTGCAGTGATGGTCAGCTCACACCTCGCTTAGGGGGAGAAAAATGGGGCAAAGAGGCCCAGGAACCCCAAATGAACCATCCCCAAGAGCTGTAATGCACAGTTTCACCAAAAGCGTCGGAAAAGAGTACAAATTTCTACATAGAGACCTGCCAGGGCTCCCTGGCAAGTTATTGTGGGACACTTGAACACTCTCATTAGGGGGAATTAATTAGCCGACTAGCAGGGATGGAAGCAATAGATGCAAAACAGAGAGCAACAGATTTAAGGAAGAGGCTTACTAGCCAGAAGAAAAACATAAAAGAAATAGGGGGGGAAAAAAAAATCACAGGGTGATCTAAATCTTTTCTTTCTGACCAGGCAAAAAGGGGGAACGATGGAGCATGAAAACACTTGTCCTGTGTCCCCACAAGCCCCCTCGGTGGCGGGGAGAGGGGATGCTCAATGCGGGATGAGGACGGACGCGGTGCCTGGCTCCCTCTGGAAGACTAGTGATTTTGTTGTTGTATGGCTCATCCCACCACAACAAGTCACAGTCTGCCCTAGGGCGCACGGCCTCTCCGGCAATGCTGAAGGTGCAGGGACAAGCCAGTGGCCATGGCCTTTCTCTGCTTCTGACCACCTTGGCCGTTGCTTTTGTGAGCCTTGAGAGCAAAGCAACGAGAGGCTGGTCTGAAACCCCATCTGCACCTGTGCCCCGGCCAGAGCTGCCCCCCACGACTCTGGGGAGCACCATGTGAGAGCCTGGAGGATGCGAACCCCATGCTGCGGTGCCTCAGCCCCTCCTGCCCCAGCCAGCAGCCTGAGGGTCCCCAACAGGAGAAGGGATGCTCACAGGGTTGCCACTGCACCCCAGGAAACACATAGCAAAACCACAGCATGCCGGTGCTGGGCTGAGCTCCAGGGCATGGGACTGGGTACCCTGGTGTGCATCTCTGCCCCAAATCCACCACCCAGAAAGGTCCCCCCCTCCCAGTACAGGTTGAGGTGGGACAGGATAGAAGCCCTGAGCAGCACCCAGGTCTGGGATACCAGCACCAGCACCAGCACCAGCACCAGCACCAGCACC
>VYZW01034748.1:219-14502 GCA_013401315.1 Balaeniceps rex | reverse complement strand
AATTGAGCTTTGGCCTTTCATGTCTTCTGCCTGCATATATGAACCACTACTCTGTAATCCTCCTGCAAAGCCTGACCTTGCTTCCAGAGATCATATCATTTCTTTTTCCTCCTGAGCTCCGTGAGGAGTTCCCTGTTCAGCCAAACTGGTCTTTTGCCCCGCTTGCTTGATTTACAACACAGTGGAATTACCTGCTCCTGTGTTCTAAAAGGTGGTTCTTAAAGACTGACCTCATGGACTCCTAAGCCCTCAAAAGCAGACTCCAAGGGTACTGTGATAACTAGCTCCCTGAATAGCTTGAAGTTTGCTCTCCTGAAGTCCAGGGAAGCAAGTCTACTGAACTTTTTTCTCATTACACCAAAAATTTTAAACTCAACCATTTCATGATCACTGTGGCCAAGACAGCCACCTACCATCACATTCCCCATGACTCCTTCTCTAATCACAAACAGCAAGTCTAGGAGGGTATCTTTCCTCATTGGCTCACAGAGTACTTGTGACAAGAAGTTATCTCCTACAAACTTCAAGAGTTTCCAAGACCTGCTCATCACAGCAGTATGATATTCCCAGCTGATGTCTGGGAAGTTGAAATCTCCCATAAGGACAAGAGTTACCAATCCACAATAACTCGTCAGTGCTCACATCCTGGCTGGGTGATCTGTAGTAGGCAGCCACTACAACATTTCCTTTGTTTTCCATTCCCCTAGTCCTCACCCAGAGGGTCTCAACCACATCATCACCTCCTGTAAGGGCTGTACAATCAAACCTCTCCCTTACATATAGTGCGACACCTCCACCTCACCTGCCCTGCTTATCCCTCCTGAACAGCCTGTAGCCCTCCATCTCAGCACTCCAATCGTGGGACTCATTCCACCAAGTCTCACTAATACTAATCATATTGTAGCTCTGGGATGCAACCAATGCTTCCAGTTCATCCTGTTTGTTCCTCATACCGTGTGCCTTGGTGTATGAGCATTTCAGATATGCTCCTGAGCCCTCTGTGCTCCCAGGAGCAGTGTAAATGTTCCCACTAGCATTGCCACCCTGAGGTAATGCTATGCCAAGTCTTGGTTTACCTACTGCAATCCTGTTGGTATCCCCTTCCTCACCAATTCTAGTTTAAAGCTCTCTCAATCAGTCCTGACAGCTTATGCCCAAAGGCATGTTTTCCCCATTGGACAGGTGGATCCTGTCAGGCCCCAGCATACCTTGTCTCTCAGGGGCTCTTCCATGGTTTAAAACCCCAAGGTTTTGGTGGAGGCTCCAGTCCTGGAGCCAGATATTGATATCCTGGGCTCACCTGTTTCTTCCACTCACTCCACATCAATCAAGCAGTGGACATTGTCTACCCTGATTTCTCCAAGGCTTTTGATACGGTTTCCTACAGCCTCCTCCTAGAGAAACTGATCTGTTACAGTCTAGACAAGTGGTCTGTGTGGTGGGTGGGGAACTGGATGACAGGCCACACCCAGAGGGTGGTGATAAATAGCTCCTTTTCAAACTGGCAACCTGTCACAAGTGGTTTGATACTGGGCCCAACGCTGTTTAACATCTTCATAAGTGATCTGGACGATGAGATCCAGTGTGCCCTGACGAATTCTGCTGATGATACCAAACTGAGTGGTGACGTGGACACTTCAGAAGGCAGAGCCACCCTACAGGAAGAACTGGATAGGCTGGAAGAGTGGGTTAACAAGAACCTTATGAAGTTAACCAAAGACAGATGTAAGGTCTTGCACCTGGGAAAACATAATCCAGGAGTGCAGCACNCTAGACAAGTGGTCTGTGTGGTGGGTGGGGAACTGGATGACAGGCCACACCCAGAGGGTGGTGATAAATAGCTCCTTTTCAAACTGGCAACCTGTCACAAGTGGTTTGATACTGGGCCCAACGCTGTTTAACATCTTCATAAGTGATCTGGACGATGAGATCCAGTGTGCCCTGACGAATTCTGCTGATGATACCAAACTGAGTGGTGACGTGGACACTTCAGAAGGCAGAGCCACCCTACAGGAAGAACTGGATAGGCTGGAAGAGTGGGTTAACAAGAACCTTATGAAGTTAACCAAAGACAGATGTAAGGTCTTGCACCTGGGAAAACATAATCCAGGAGTGCAGCACAGGCTGGGATCTACCCGGCTGGGGAGCAGCTCTGTGGAAGGGGACCTGGGGGTCTTGGTGGACAACAAGCTCAATATGAGGGAACAGTGTGCTGCTGAGGCAGAGAAAACCAACAGGATTCTGGATTGTATCACCAAGAGCATCACCAGCAGAGATAAAGAATTCATTATCCCACTCTACTCAGTGCTTGTCAGGCCACACCTGGAATACTGTGTTCAGTTTTGGTCCCTGCTATACAAAAAAGATGTGGACAGACTGGAAGGAGTCCAGAGAAGGGCCACAAAGATTATCAAAGGACTGGGAAGCCTGCCATATGAGGAAAGGCTGAGAGTTTGTTCAGCCTTGAGAAAAGAAGGCTTAGGGGAGACCTTATCACCATGTTCCAGTATTTAAAAGGTGGCTATAAAGAAGATGGAGACTCCCTTTTTACAAAGAGTCACATGGAAAAGACAAGGGGTAATGGGTACAAGTTAATCCTGGGGAGATTCCAACTGGACACAAGAGGAAAATTTTTCACAGTGAAAACAATCAACCATTGGAATAATGTCCCCAGGGAAGTGGTGGATTCCCCAACATTGGACACAAGATTCAGCTGGACAGGGTGCTGGAACATCTTGTCTAGTCTGTGCATTTGCCAAGAAAGTTTGGACCAGATGATCCTTGAGGTCCCTTCCAACCTGGTATTCTGTGATTCTATGATTCCAAAGTCTCCCCCCATTACTGAGAGGATTGGGGAAAACACTGCCTGTCCTCCCAAATTTTTTAGCATTCTTCCCAGGGCTCTGAAATCTCTTGATAGACCTCAGACTTTTTGGTGCAACATCATTTGTACCTACATGAAAGGGGAGGAATGGATAGTAGTCTGAAGGTTGTACTAGGCTCTTCAGTCTTGTGGTGACGTCCCTAATTCGGGCCCCAGAGCAAACTTCCCTGAAAAGAGGGTCTGCTCTCCAAACGGGTGCTTCCATTCCACACAGGAGTGAATCACCAGTGACCATAACTCACTGTTGTTTCTTCTTGGCACTGGTCTTAATGCAGGTTTTGTTATGAGGCGTTGGTCCCTCTGACCTTGGCAAGACGGCTTGCGCAGGTTCCTCCTCTATCTCATTATGTCCTGTTATGTAAGGGTATCTTAGAGGGCAACTTAGAGGGTAAGGAAGGGTTTCTCTTACTGCTGCATTCTGTAACCTTCTTCCACTCCTCCTTATCCCTTATGACACTGCCTTCCTCCTGGCACAAAGCAGATCCAGGACCTGCTGGTGGCTGCGCTGAGTTGGCTTCCATGCATCATAGATGGCGGAGTATGGCTCTATTGATCAATCTCCCTCTCAGACTCTCTAATACTCCTCAGTCTGCCCACCTCCTCCTGCAGCTTGGACACCAAGCAGAGCAGTCCATCAATCTGGTCACAGGCTCTCTTGCAACCACTTTCCACCTCTAGAAATATCCCTTCACACATTCCACGGCTGGAAACCTGGGTGGTCTCATGCTTGAACACGAGCTCTGTCTGTGTGGCTGCATTGGTTCTACCAGGTGCTAGAAGCTCAGGAGAAGCAGAGGACACTTCTTTTTGCCAGGTGGTCACCACGCTGCCACACGCCTGCCTGCTGGGAATATATTTGTGCATCCATTGCAATCAGCTCGGCTGTCTTTTCTAATCAGCAGGTCTGGGGTCAGTTGCTCAGGGAATTGCCCCTGTTCAGCCAAGCCTGTCCACGTGTATCCCTCCTCATGTGTCCCGCCGCTGCTTGCTGCCACCACTGCTAGTGCTCCTCGCACTGCTCCAGCATCTGTTGCAATCAGCAATACCTTGAAGAGCTTTGTAGGAAGGAAATAAAATGCATATAACTACTTCTTTTCCATTTGATTTCAGGAACAGTATGCCCCCAGCTTTCCTCACCTCCTTTGGTGACTACAAAAGTTCAATAGATGTCACTGCCACATACCACTTGCTGCAACAGCAGCAGGCAGAAAAGTTCTGTCTGCCCTTTGGTGGTTTTCAGAGAAAAAGAAGTGGCTGTTTGCTTTTCAAAGTTATCAAGACAGGAGCTTGCATACTTCCATCTTTCAAAAAAAAACTATATAAAGTGGCCAGACACCTTTCTTGGAAAAATACAGCCCCAAATAGGCCAGATTATTTTCATCTAGTATAAAATTTAAACTTCATTTTTAAAGAAGTTTTATAATAAATATTCCTTGATTGTGTCAGACGTTGTTTTTCATATTGCAGCTTTGAAATGGCTAATTTGTATGTTGTCAGTTCTTCCCAGAGTCATCACAGGATCCCACAATTAGAAATCTGAGATTCCTAATAGAGTTGTGACCTTACATCTTTGGTGTTATCTTGATATTGCTTACAATTCCCCAACTGGCTAAGGCTGACAAAAGAATGCATGTTTGGGCACATAGCATGGACTCAACAACTTTTTTGTCTCAGTCTTTACTGGCAACATCTCTTCCCACACTTCTCAAGTGGATGGACTGCAAGACAGGGACAGGGGGGCAAAGTCCTTTCCACTGTAAGAGAAGATCAGGTTTGTGACCACCTGAGGAACCTGAAGAAACGTAAGTCTAGGGGACCTTACAAGATGCATCCCAGAGTCCTGAGAATTGGCTGATGTAGTTGTCCATGATATTTGAAAAGTCATGGCAATCAGGTGAAGTCCTCAGTGACTGGAAAAAGAGAAACATTGCACCCATTTTTAAAAAGGGTAGAAAGGAGGACCTTTGGAACTACTGACCTATCAGCCTCACCTCTGTGCCTGGCAAGATCACAGAACAGATCCTCCTAGAAGCTATGCTAGGCACATGGAGGACAGGGAGTTGATTCGAGACAGCCAACATGGCTTCACCAAGGGCAAGTCTTGCCTGACCAACCTAGTGGGCAACTGTGATGGAGTGACTACATCAGTGGACAAGGGAAGAGCTATGAATGTCATCTATCTGGACTTCTGTAAGGCCTTTGACATGGTCCCCCACAACATCCTTCTCTCTAAATTGGAGAGGTATGGATTTGATGGATGGACTGCTTAGTGGTGAGGAATTGGCTGGATGGTCACATCCAGCGGGTAGTGGTGAACAGCTCAATGTCCAGATGGAGATCGATGACAAGTGGTGTCCCTCAGGGGTCCATGTTGGGATCAATACTGTTTAATATCTTCATCAATGACATAGACAGCGAGATCAAGTGCACCCTCAGCAAGTTTGCAGATGACACCAAGCTGAGCGGTGCAGTTGACACGCCTGAGGGAATGGATGCCATCCAGAGGGACCTGGACAAGCTCAAGAATTGGGCCCATGTGAACCTCATGAAGTTCAACAAGGCCGAGTGCAAGGTCCTGCACCTGGGTTGGGGTGCAGCACCAAATTCACAGTTCTTCCTAACTTTAACCACCTTGAATCCTGGTTAAATAAAGTAAATCCCAAACTAGACACTGCAATCTGAAATTTCCTTGCTTCAGCACTTAGAAGTCCACAGTAAAGCTTGCAAAGAGGACAACAGTATCAATACAGGCTGGGGGATGAAGGGACTGAGAGCAGCCCTGTGGAGAAGGACTTGGGGATACTAGTGGATGAAGAAAAGGACATGAGCTGGCACTGTGCGCTTGCAGACTGGAGAGCCAACCGTATCCTGGGCTGCATCAAAAGAAACGTGGCCAGCAGGTTGAGGGAGGTGATTCTCACCTTCAACTCCGTTCTGGTGAGACCCCACCTGGAGTACTGCGTCCAGCTCTGAAGGCCTCAGTACAGGAAAGACATGGACCTGTTAGAGTGGGTCCGGAAGAAGGCCACAAAAATGATCCGAGGGCTGGAGCACCTCTCCTATGAAGAAAGTCTGAGAGAGTTGGGGTTGTTCAGCCTGGAGAAGAGAAAGCTCCAGGGAGACCTTATTGCAGCCTTTCAATACTTAAAGGGGGCTTATAAGAAAGATGAGGACAGACTTTTTAGCAGGGCCTGTTGTGATAGGAAAAGGGGTAATGGTTTTAAACTGAAAAGGGTAGATTCAGACTAGATATGAGGAAGAAATTTTTTACAGTGAGGGTGGTGAAACACTGGAACATGTTGCCCAGAGAGGTGGTAGATGCCCCATCCCTGGAAACATTCAAGGTCAGGTTGGACAGGGCTCTGAGCAACCTGATCTAGTTGAAGATGTCCCTGCTCATTGCAGGGCGGGGTTGGACTAGATGTCCTTTAAAGGTCCTTTCCAACCCAAACTATTCTATGATTCTGTGACTTTACACATTTAAATGCTACTCTTGCAGTTGTCGTCTTGGTTAGATTCTTATAGTGACATCCGCAAAAATTAATCTCAAAGAAGAATTAAGTCCAATGAGAGGAAGCATATATACTTATTAATACATGGAGAAAAATTTACAATATCTACAACTCTCCAGATACCTGTGTATGTTTCAAAGAGATTTTTGAATTTTTTTGCAATGCTCTGGAATGAGAAGCAGAGCTGTGGGACCATAGGATGTCAGCTCATGCTGTGCCGAGCATGAGTAAAAGGACTTGGCATAACTCTGAACACGTTAGTCTGAAATCCCAATCTGAAAAATATTAAAGTCTTCCAGCTTGAGATATTTACAAGACTTGCATATGTAAGAGTATTTAATCCATCAGACTCTTCAAAGTAAATGACGCTTGGATGCATCTTAAAACATGTATGTTACTTCAGGACAGATTTTTAAATCTCTGTTCAATTAGCTGATATTATTTTGTAGTAAGCAAAGTTACTCTTCACTTAATTTCAATTACTATTTATAATATTCATACCTAATATATATAGGTACAAATTCACAGTTCTTCCTAACTTTAACCACCTTGAATCCTGGTTAAATAAAGTAAATCCCAAACTAGACACTGCAATCTGAAATTTCCTTGCTTCAGCACTTAGAAGTCCACAGTAAAGCTTGCAAAGAGGACAACAGTATACACCTTGATCTGCTAATTCTTCTGAAAAAAATAAAATGCTTTACCTTCATTAGGAATTAATAATGAATGACATATATGTATCTCTCCCTTTTCCAAAGATGAGATCAATCTTAGATCCCTGAAACTTAGAGAATTTCTGACAGAACAATAGTTATTTGGTATTGGCATAGGAAGAGAAAGCTTGGATAATATTATTTCAGCCTTGAAACCAAAGCCAAAGCAAACTTTCCCAAAGCTTCAGTCTTACTCTCCTGGTCTACTTTTAACTGTAATTCAAAGTTCTACACTGGGGTTTTTTTGTGTTTGAATGGATACTGAATTGCCAATATGCTATGAGAAAGTCTGATTCTCAAGCTGAGAGAGGGTATTCCATTGAATTTCTCTAACCATGGTAAGCAGTTTTGCCCAATTTGAAGCAGATTTCACTGATCCAAAAACAAGCATCAGACAAAAAAAAATGAAACAAGGAAAGCTCTTTTCCAAACTCTCTTCTTTTTTCATGTACATACACAGCACCACTAAAAAAACTAATTCAGGAGTTATTTTTTTATAATGCTTTCCTGCTGATGAAGAAATTATGATTTTAGTTTTGATCCCACATGAAAGACAGTTCCAGTTTCTGCTGCATATTAAAAAAAGTGACACTCCAACAAACCTGAAGTGAAAATTTATTTGGAAGTAATAACATTGCCTGTAATTTAAAAAGGAAAAAATACATTTACACATATTTTGTAGGACCAAATCTCCAAAATCCCTTCCAGTTAAATAGACAAATTATGGAAGGGCAAAGCATTGCTCTTCACACAGCAACAGGTTGCCCAGAGAGATTGTGGACTCTCTGTCCTTGGAGACCTTCAAAAGCCATCTGGGCAGGGTCCTGGGAAACCTGCTCTATGCTTGAGTGGGGACACTGGACACGGTGATCTCCAGAGGTCCCTTCCAACCTCAACCATTCTGTCATCTTGAGGGCTTTCCCTCCAGTGACATGCAGGGAGACCTTCTCCCCTAAAAAAAGCCCTCAGATGAGCCGAGTCAGGGCACTCCATTGGCTCACCAGGGCTCCCTCCCCTGCACTGCTGGGCTGCCCATTGCCAGGTCTTT
Source organism: Balaeniceps rex (assembly GCA_013401315.1). Lineage (NCBI taxonomy): Eukaryota > Metazoa > Chordata > Aves > Pelecaniformes > Balaenicipitidae > Balaeniceps > Balaeniceps rex. The sequence goes on along the minus strand of VYZW01034748.1, from coordinate 6,345 downwards.
GTGCTTGGGACACCAGCCTCTCATCACAGAGCCTGACAGGTCTGAGGTTAAAATGCACTCACAAGGCCATGAGAAGGCCGCCTCCTGCAGGTACCCTGTGCTAAACCAGGTGTGGCTGGGGGAGAGCGCGGGAGCTCAGGTGGTGCAAGCGGATGACTGCTACAAGGAGTATGTGGTCCCCTCATCCGGCCGCTGCCGGAGGGACGTCGTCAGAGAGAGGGTCAGGAGCAGATCCCCACAGCGGCATGGCAATCCCCACAGCTTGGCCACCGACGATGCCCCCTCTGCTGGCAGAAGGGGGCCTGTGGGGAGCCACCGAGCACAGAGGCATGGCGCAGCTCTGAGACCTTCATCCCAGCAGGCTCCCACTCCCAGCGCTTCTTGGGAGCGAACCCCACTGAGCGCAGGGGAGCACCCGGCCAGCCCTGCAGCTGCAGCCTATGGGCGCATCAGCAGAGCAGTGTTGCAAGCTCAGCTTTTTGCCTGCTGTTGCATCCAATAAATATCCAGATGCTTTCCAGGGGCTGTTTTTTTCCCGAAACCAAAGAGCTACCCACTGTAGGGAATGCTTTCAAACACTGTCTCAGCAGTGCAGGAAAGCCAAGGGGAGAATTTCTTGGGGTGTATGATGACTTTGTTTAACATAAGTTTAACATCTTTGATTAACTTGTTGGTTTGCTGCAACCAGGGCAGCAACATTTGTTGGTTTGCTGCAAGAGGAGATCTTTCCCTCATGCTCTCCCAGCCTCCCACTTCCAAGCACCAGCGTGGGGCTGGCCAAGCCCTTTGAGCCGCTGTCAGACTGCAGATCCCAAAGACCTGCGCATTACCCAGCTGCCACGGACGCAGGCCTTGCTGACAGCCCCAGCCCTGATGGGTCCTCCTGCTGGTGCCTCCACACCCAGACATCCCTGGTTGTTCTCCAGTCACACCACTCTCAGCCTTTCCCTCTCCCTCCTCTACAAGAGCAGCCCAACTCCTCCAGCCCAAGACCCGGTGGCTGTGCCTGGCAGGCAGACGGGCCTCACTCTGCTCTTCTGGGGATGCGTTGGCTGGCTAACAACACCCATCCCAGAACAAGGCCCTCTTGCCAATGCGCACACCTTGGCTTGATCTCTCTCAGGAGAGCAAAGCTCCTGTCCCCAAGCCTCCCGGGTTTCCAGGGGAGCCCAGAAGCAGACTGCCATGCAAGCACAGCACAGTTCAGCCACAGGCGGAAGCACTGGAGGAATGGGCATTCATGAACAGCTCCTGAGAGCCTGTGTTGAAGGGGAAGCCTGGACAGCCTCTTTCCAAAAAGGAGACACTAGCAAATCCCCAGTAAATAGCTTTGGCCAATCATGCCCATCCCAAAAGTCGCGCACACATGCAGAGGCACTGATTAGACCTGAGCAAAAATGCTTCTGTCAGTTTAAGAAAGGATGGATCCGCAAACTCTCCAAACTTGAGTCTCCCTTCTAAACCACTGGCAAGGAATATAAGCCCCCAGGCACTGACATGGAGGTGAAGCTGGAAGCAAGGAGGGGCAAGGCACTGTTCTCCTGGGACTGCGGCTGCAGACAAAGCCTGCTATGGAACCGCTAATATGATTTTTAAGTAATCATTACTCAGTATAATCCCTTGTGATTTTTGTCAGCATCTGGTCGTCGTTAACAGGATTTAATTTATCAGAAAAGTCATTTTGCTTAATTAGGTAGATAACTGGTGAGGCTATCCTACAGAAAACCTGTGATATCATCAGCAATATCCTCAAAAATATCTTCTGTGTACAGGCAAAGCTCTTTTATCAGGCTTTCCTAGCACTGCTAACCAATAGTTTTACCTTTAACAGGTGAATGATTCTGTTTCTATTGTTATCAGATATAGCATACAATAGACTACACAATTTTTAAGCAAAGGCAATTGTACATTTCTTTACCTTGAACTGACTTTAGAAGTCTAATCCTTAATGTTATGTGCAGATGATTTCTGTTTGCATTCCTCATTCTTCATTTTCAAGGCACAAAACACTGGTCAAAAACTACTCTTGAAATGAGTTTCATAAACATTTGCAAAACTTAAATGAGCAAGTAGACTTTATTCTAGATTTTGAAATAAACATCCAAGTTTTTTTCCTATATTTTCTCTAGGGACCTTAACACTCAGTGACATGTCTGTTTCTCCTAATATAAATGGACAAAGGATAGAATGTAGTACTCTTATCTAATTAACTTAAGATGAATGTAACAGGAAGGATGACTAAACCACAAAAAAGAAAAGAAAATTTAAATGATTTTTAAGAAGTCTAAGTTTCGTTGAGTAAACCTGATGTGGTTTTAACTTATCAGAAGTATCCTCTATAAAAAGCACCTCATAGTCCATGGTCTCTCTCCTCTCATACTATCCTTTGAACTGTCCTCATTCTATCCAAAACAATGAATAATTTCTTCAAAGAGTAGGGAGAAAAGACAGTTTTCTTCAGCATCAGCATGGAGTGACTGCTTGTTTCTATCTGTTTTCTTAAAGAAGAGTACAATGTAGTCTATAAATCAAATGTTTGGTTCCTCCTACGGAGTGCTTATGATGCTATTTTCCTTCCTGAAAAAAAGTGATCCCAAGCCAACTAAACTGGAGTCTATGTTCCCCAGAGTTCTGTTTTCAAGGTATTATGTGTTTTGAAACTCACTTAGCTTTACAGACAGATTGTGCTGTCAGTGTCAGGACAACAAAACTCGTACGTTATTTGTTGGGTTACTGTGAGCAACTCAAATGCAGTCACTGAGATTCAATACAGAGGGACAAAGTTCTGAAGCTCTCTGCAGTGCATCAGGGGCCACACAATGTGGTCCTTATGTGGACAAGTATATAACCTGCAAGGGAACTCTTTGGTAGCAAGATGTTTCTCTGCTCCAGATTCCTTGTAAAATAAGCAAATCATGCAGCAGTTGTATGACAATCATACAACTGCTACAGGGCATTAGTCAGTGAAGTTTATACCACCTATGTGCTATTTTAAAGGGATTTTTCTCACAAAAGGTGTGCTTGGGTGAGTGTTTTTTCTCTCAGAGCGTAACACTGTAGGATGTTGTGCTCTTCCATATTGCCCAAGGACCCACCAGCAGTACCGTGGGAATTGAAGTGTAAGGAATCAGAGAAAAACAAGCAATGCCTACATGCAACACTCATTACTAAATATTCTCAAGTTGCTGCTAAGTTGCTTAGTGTAAAAAATGTTCAACATGAAGGTTGTTAATCTCCACTTGGGAGAAAAAGTCTCTAGTGCCTATTTATAACTCCACCTATAAAAAATGTAGGTGGTTGAACTTGACACAGATAGTGTTCATGGGTAAAAAAAATTGACATTTTGAAGACATTTTGCTGCCTGGTAGATTAAGCAGATGTAAGTCTTGGAACTTAGATCTCCCACCAGATACTGATTCACCCTGAGCTCACTTTGCAATAGATCCCCCCAAAGTTCTTGAGATCCTAATTCCCAAAGTCAAGTACCTGGAAAGCTGGATCACTGACAGCTAGAGAACTAAACCCCTTTGAGGATCTATCTAAGCCTTCATCCCTGGTCTATATTCTGACTTAATATAACACAAGTCTCACTGAGAGCCACAGAAAGAGTATGCACCCGCTTCTAAAGGCCCTTCTTTTCCACTTCTCTCTTGTGCCTCCACTAGCATTTGGGCAGCTCTTTGATGAACCACATCAGAAAGATGATCTGGCTAACAACAAAGACTTTTTTCCTAGAGTTAATTTTCATCTGGAGCTGTTCCCTGATCTAATTCACTGTGTGACCACACTCAAGCCATGAATGAGCATCTAGAGATGCTGAGCAGAATGGAATCACCACTTTTGTTCACAGCAATGAGTTATACAAGATTAAACTGCTAACAGAACTGCAAAGCTATGCATCCCCCTCTAAGGTGGATAAGATATTTTTGCTATTTAAGGGATAGACAAAGAAACTTAATATATATCTTTATCAATTTGATCACATGAAATACTACAAGCAAAAAAAATAATTATCATTAGAATTTACAGCTAAATTCATTGCTGAAAAAAGAACTTATATACTATCTGAATTTATCAGAATCCATGTCTTCAAGAAAGTGGCATATATTCTCTAGTTCCTCACTTTAAATTAATAAACACATTAAATCAATAAAAACTTGTGGTTTATTTTTCTTCTTCTGTTTTTTTCATGTTATGTAAATACATAGCATGAAAGACACTGCCCAAAAATGTGTTTTATTAATGTACCCTTCATCCCATTAATTCTGTAATTCAGTGATTTCATTGTTTATATTTCAAGTCTCCTTTTTGCAATAATAAATTTTAACAGGCTTTTACTGTAAGGGAGAGAGACATATCTGGAAATAAGGCCTGAAGATCAAATACCGTTCCCTGTTCTATAGGGAATCCTGAAGTCAATGCAAGTATATACAACTTTTTGCAGAATAGGTGCTTCTTTGTTTTGTTAGTTCAGCATTTTTTAACCATATGGTTCATACCTATTAAACTAAATTTGTATTCTGCTAAGAGCAGTCAGGTGTAGTGAGATGCAGTGAGGTGCATTCAATCAGATACAATAAGGTAAATTACACCACATAATACAATTTACAAGATACTCAGTAACTGAAATCAAACTTTTTGCTTTTGCCGTTTTTCTATGGACCACTGCAATTTTCACACATTCAAACAGAGACAAAAAATATCAGCTATAAAACAGGAGCACTCTGAATCCACAGCCTCATGTGCCTTACTTTCATCTTAATCTTACCATATAAACCAAAGTTAAATTTGTAAATAGCGTGAATGCAACTATAGAAATAACATTGGGCTATCATGGTTCATCTCATTACGGGCAGCATTGGCTGGGACCCTTTCCATTTTTGCAGATGTATCAGCTAACACAGTCCTCCAAAGAGGACAGATTTCAGACTTTCAGAGCTACTACACCCGTGTTGTACATGAGGTCTCTACAAAAAGGTCAAAAGCTTGCCAACATATTCTAATGTTTGTAAAATGTTTGCATTTCTGGAGATTAAACAATCAGGAATGTAAAGTACATGATAAATATGTCATATGAATAACTCCCTAGCAATAAATCATTGTAATTATAAATTATTTGACTGTATTGAATTAATTTCTAAGATTTCCTGTTATTTCCCTGAGCACTTTTCATTGGTCTAGACTCAAAGTATCTAGCAGGCATTTAACAATTAATTAGAGTAAGCATGCTCTTCAGCCTGTACCAGCCAGCCCAGTCTCTTTGCTGAAAGAATGGAAAACTTTGGTAGTTAGTTTGCTACTGGATCAATTTAAGATGGAGCCTCTTGTAAGATGCAAAACTGGTGGCTGGTGGCAGGGGACTAGGCTGGTTTTTTAATTTTTTTTTAAATTAAAAAAATGAAGACAAATATTTAATGGTCTCAGACTCGATGAAATTTATTTTCTGGTTTACTGGGGTTTTTTTTTGCTTGGTTGACTTTTTGCTAAGCAGATACCTTGTTCAAATCAACCCCAATTTTTTTCTCAACTTTTTGGCATTAATATTTTTCCATTTTTGTGGTACTCTATAAATTTAAGTTTTATAAGAAAAATACAATTTCAAGGAGTTTTGCCACACAAATGAAACTTTGTAGCAATTGTGAAACAAAGCATTAATTAGGAAATTAAGTATTTTGACATTTTGAGATCACTAGTTTGAGTGGTTTGAATTTACTAACAGTTTCAATCTTCTGAAACTGACAAAAGCTTAAAGAAATGGAAATACCTCTCAAAAAACTGATGGCAAAGGATGTAAAACAACTGACAAGGAGAAGTTTACCAAAGAGGTTTTGCATAAAGAGCAAAGCTGCATCTTTACTCTCATAGTAAAGCTAGAGAGATTTTGCACCAGGACCAACCAAGGTTAAAACAAGCACTGTCAAGTAAGCTGAGATGGAAAGATTTCATACAGCAACACTCACACACTTTTTTTTTTTGTTACTTGTCTCCATATTTCCACTTGCTCAGAAAATCTGTTGGAAGCCTGTTGGCATCTGTGTTTACATCCAATGCATCTCTCCTGTGCTTTTTGACAGATAAACAATGTGCAGAGAGTGACAGTATAATTGGAATTCTCATAGGCAAAAG
>VYZW01034747.1:60110-72845 GCA_013401315.1 Balaeniceps rex | reverse complement strand
GAGATATAAAAAGCGTCACTGGGATTATAGAGATGGCTTCACCAGGGGGATACATATAAGCCCAAAAGGTCCATGTGTGCCTGGACAGTTAGTTGAGCATCCAGATGTGGATGAGATGATAGCACTGAACGAGAAGAGAACGGGGAAGGGCGCTAGAACATTTGCAAAGCAGTCATGGGGTTATACTTTTAAGCAGAGATTAAGCACCTAATTAATTGATTAATCAAAACAATTAACTAGATGTCAAATCAGCACAGCAGCAAATTTAAACAGTCAATTAATGCATATATTCAAAAGAACAGTAAATAATTAATAAGGAATTAAAGAGTTTGTTAATTATGTGGCAGTAGATTAGTTATGCGGAAAACTAAGTGAGAAGCAATTAATTAATTATGCAGAGAATCAAATGAGCCACAAAATATTTATCCAAAGAATCCACACAAATGGGCAGTTTAAAAACAGATGGGTGGCAAAAATGCTGAGATACGTTAAAAAAATGTTTAATAAGAATCAATTACTGGCAACTGTAGTTAGCTAAGCTATTAAGAAAACCATTTGAATCAAGAATGAAAGTCGGGTCAGAAATCAATTGAGTGAGGAGAATTAGGTTATCAAATAGATTCTAAAACAAAGACTTGTCCAGACATTAGGAGTTATTGACAGATCCAAGGGGCAGGTCTGGTTTAGAAACACAGGTCACTGATATTGAAACGGACACCGAAAATACACCTTTGCCACAGTATTTTACTCCTGTAACCTCACCATCCGCATTCCCATTTCCCTTTGCTTACTGCCCCACTGCTGTACGCTGCATTGTATTCAGTTTAGATTATAAATTAATTAGGTTTCACGTCTTACATTCGTCTGCAAATCGTCGTGCATACAATTGCAGCATTAGACATAAATAATACTCTGCATGAACGTTATCTCCAAAGTTTAACTCCCCCAACATGCCTTCATTAAAATTGTAAATGAGCTGTGTAACAGATCTGAAAAAAGACTCCATTTACTTCAGTAAAAGGGAGAGAGATGTACATTAGGGCATCAATGTAACCAGAAGGTAAGTTACACAGATGTGACGCTACAAACTTGTCCAAGCGGTGCCTTCGTAGTCAACCGCAGACAATATTAGGGCTCAATAAGATATAGTAGAGTGTCTGTCTGTAAGAGATATTTGATTTGAAATGCCTGTTTTATTACTCAGATGATTGAGATAAATTTGTAACACATCAACCTATGCAAAAAAAACCCCACAGACTTATTTCTGTGTTATGAAATAATGCAAATTTTAAAAGACAAGGTGGTGAAGATTGGATGCAGTAGGTACACTTAAAAATCAGCTGGAATTCGTCCCTATTTAATGTTCATGGTGCCACTGGCTATCCCAGAGCAGGGAAGCACAAAGGCTTCTTTCATTTTCAAATGCAAAAGGCAGTCTGGAGATCTGAGAGTGTGTCTATGTATAGCAATGCAGGAAAACTGTACGTGCTTCAAAGAAAAAAAAATGTCAACCTCAGTAGTTGAAAGGGATTAAAGCTGCAAGTAGGTTCAGGCAACACCGGTTCGAGGCTTCCCAACAGCGTATGCCTCAGAGTACGGCCATGCTAAGGATGACAGGACAAGGTTTATCTACTTCCAAGACAGGAAAGACAGATGGACTGTGACACAAACTGCTGGTTTTGGAAAGCCCCCAAGTCTCCTCGTTTGCAGTAATGGTGGCTGCGTCGCATCTGCTGGGCTCTCCCTAAGCAACTTCAGCTGGCCTGGCAAAGGATGGAGTAGTCATGGTTGGGTTTTTTGGTGCCTTTGGCTTCCCTCCCCTAAACAACTGACTCTACTGCCTACACTTACAGCCAACCACGCATAGTGCCATTCAGAGGTGAGATGGCATTAGTCCTTCCTAGCTTCACTTTTCTACATGGTCTTTATTAAAGAAACAGGATTTGGAAGCGATGAGTACAAACACCCACATCAATACATCTCAAAGTGGTCTGCGCGCTGAAAAAAGCTGAGAACTGCTGCTGCCACGGATGATATCCAAAATCATCAATGTCAATTCCCAGCCAAAATAGCCTGGGAAAACTTTTCTAGAGACAGTTGAAATTTCCATATGCAATGCAAAGACTTTTCACTCTTCAGGCTCTACCAAGATCATCGGCCCGTCATAGCGCTGCAGCCCAGGAAAGTCAGTCTCAACTTGTCTTGGGCTCCATGAAGCTTCATTTTAGCTTCTTTAGTTTATCAGAAAATTTCCTAATGAGCAGGTGGCTAGGCCTAATTTGTTTTACTTATCTTTTTGTGTTATAACCATAATTTGTATATAATACCACTAACAAATAATTATTTGGGGTAAAATGAAGTATTTATGAATATGAGTATTTATGTAGTCATTTTTATGATAATGATACAGCACGGAAGAATACAAGCCTGGACAGCAGAGGCCTTTGAAAGCTGGGACATGGCATACCATGTGGAGGACAACAGGCATGGGAGGAGAAAGGCCACAAGCTGACACTGGAGACCTACGGCCATAAACAACTCATCAATGGTAGGTCAAAGAAATGCAGATCTGGGAGCAGGAAAAGCAGGTTTAGGAGTAACAAAAAGAGATTAAAAAAACATCATGCAGTTGCACACCAGTTAAAAAACAGCGAGGAGAAAAAGCGTATCGGAAAACATAAAACCAGCCTCAAGTGGTGTGGAGAACTGGAGGATGCTAATAACCTGCTGCAACCCCTGGCTTCTTCTTCAGGAATATGGGTACCATCAACCTTAGGACCCAGAAGGGCAAGAGAAGGATGAGTGTAACAGCAAAGATTCTATTGATACATATATATAGAATATGTGTATAACAATTCAAATGATGTTATTATTATTATTGAGACTAATATTCTCTAAATAAATTGTTAAGATTTCAGTCATACCAGCAATGAATTCTTGACTTCATAAAGAAGGGCTGTTTTATTTTTGTCCACAGGGAAGATTCATATTGTACCATTCCCTTGGAAATTCATGCATTCACCTAACTACAACTTCAATTATGGAGAACTGGATCCAAGGTCAGGTTTCATCAGTCTTCATGGAGGGAAAATCAAGTGAAAAATGTGAGTGCTCATGCCCCCATGGAGGGGTTTCCAAGCATTCTCCAAACTCCCCTTTTCTATCCCTTTCCACTTTCCTACAGAAAAGAAATTCTTTAGAAGTCGATTAATTGCTCCTCTTTTTACCCCTTTCCATACCACAAGATACAGACTATTCTAATGGGAAAAAAAGAACTGCTAGTGTTTTTCCATAATTTTGGCATTTCTCCTGAAAATTTTTGTTCAGAATTTTTAAATAAAGAAATATTTTCAGGACAAACAGTTGACCTCTTCCCCTTGCACACACATGCAGAGCTTGAGAGAAGATGCCGTAACAGCCTGACCCGTGGTCTACATTTTTCCTTCAAAATGAAATGCTTCAACAGTTGTCCAAAATTTGGGATAGAAGCACTACTTATTAAAGAAACATTTCATTGTCGGAAACATCTCAGAGTTTTGCGAATCTGTACAGACCAAAAGTGAAAGAAATAAACAGTGACAATAAACCACCATAGTAACCTCTTTTCATTTAAAAACTAACCTCCCACTATTATTTCAAGAAAAGTCTCAACAGAAACAGACAATTACCATAGCTGAAAAGGCCATTGTGCTCCCTTAATAGCTGCAGTGAAAACCACTGTTGGAAACCACAGCTTTATCACCCAGCTGTTTTCTGTACCCTGTTCTCCCTGGCATGGTTTACTGCTCAGCACAGGCTTCCGACTCAGGATAAAACCACAAGAACGTTGTGGAAGGCTCTAAGATGTAGTAACAACTTCTGTAGCATTAGGCGGGACCTGCACTTCAAAGAAAACCTTTACTTTCCCCTAGAGAAGGACAGCCTTCCTTTCCCCACTACCTTCATATGCCAAACAAAGACAATTCAGAAAAAGTCACTTGTAACAGATGGACCCACATTTTATCATGAAGTGAAAAACACCTAAAAGCGTGCATTTATTGTGAAAGATATCAGAAATGGACAGGTCTTCTTATATCATCCTGTTGGCACTTGGAGGTCTAGGGAGGATGTTTTCTGGAAGTCCATTTGTCAAAACACCCATTTAGGGTGATGACCTGACAGGTTACAGTGAAAATCAAAATAATTTTTATTTTTCTGAGAAAAATATGCAAACCTACTATTTACTGATGTGTCCTGGTTCTGGCTGGGATAGAGTTAATTTTCCTCCTAGCAGCTGGCACAGTGCTGTGTTTTGGATTATTTAGCATGAGAATAATGTGACAGCACACTGATGTTTTAGTTGCTGCTAAGTAGTGCTGACACCAGTCAAGGACTTTTTCAGCTTCCCAGGCTCTGCCAGGTGCACAAGAAGCTGGGAGGGGGCACAGCCAGGACAGCTGACCCAAACTGGCCAAAGGGCTATTCCATACCATATGACGTCATGCTCAGTATATAAACTGGGGGTAGTTGGCCGGGGGGCAGCGATCGCTGCTCGGGGACTGGCTGGGCATCAGTCAGTGGGTGGTAAGCAGTTTTTCTTGAGGTTTGTTTCTCTCTCTCTTTTTGTTGTTTTCCTTTTCAATAAAATTATTATTATTATTTTATTATTTTATTTCAATTATTAAACTGTTCTTATCTCAACCCATGAGTTTTCTTACTTTTGCCCTTCTGATTCTCTCCCCCATCCCACCAGGGGGGAGGGTGAGTGAGCGGCCATGTGGTGCTTAGTTGCCAACTGGGGTTAAACCACGACACGATGTCGTAAGAATATAATATGCAAACTCATCTTGTTGTTATCTAAAGGTAGTTAGCATCAGAATTGGAAAGTATAGTCTTGTGAGCATCCTCTCTCTCAGGACTTCTCTCCAGGCACTGCGATGGCCCCTTGCTCTATGAGATGCCAAGTCATAAATAAGAAAGAAAATAAAACCAGTAAATGATACTTAAAATAGTATTAGAGACAGAGTAAAATAAAATGCTTGCCAAGTGGGAAAAAAAAAATCAATATTATTTAACACATTTCTAGATTGCCAACCACCACAGCACATAGGAGCTTACAACAATAAAAATATAACTTCAATACAGTACCAACGGCGAGCAGCAACAAAATCGATCAAAAGCTAAGTGAAATGCATGAAGTTTTGGTTCTAGCTGAGAAAGCTCCTCCCAGAGCAGACTGCAAAAAAATGAGAGTGGGCTCTGGCTAGAAGTCTTAATGGTTACAGCAAAACTAAGGAAACCAAGGTTACAGCCAAGGTTTTGTATCTATTGTTAATATCAAGGAGACGAAAAAATGTTATTAAGTGGAAGAAAAAATAATTAAGTGTACAGTATTTCAAAGTGATTCAAAGATAACAAGAGATCTACTATATGCAAATACTCTGTAGTATTATTTTTCAAAGGCCTCTCTGAATTCGTCACGAGAGCCTACACTGAGAGCTGGAAATATCTACAAGAGTCAGGGACAGTCATGAGAGATTTTCTTCCAGGGAGGTAAACCTAAAATATACAGTGGAAAAGCCTATTGCCATCAAATATCTTACTGTATCACTTCACTCTGCCTAAGGACTTACTTGGAGCAACGAGCATTTCTTGTATTTACAACTGAGAGACGTCAGCTAACTGAATTTTAAGTGAAGGATTATTTTCTTCCAAGTGTTCATTCATTAGTAAATAAGAAATAACAACAAAATCACTGGATGCCTTTCCATATAGTATGCTTTACCTGACTGGGAAACCATTTTTGTTCTCAAGAGTAAATACAGCTTTTTACACATACACTTAGTATCCCCTACATAAAATACCTGTCTACTGGCTGACCCTGAGCAGCTCAGAGCATGTGAGAAAAAGAGGGAGGTGATCTTAACCATCTGATGTAGATAAGGGCTCCTCAGGTTTCCCCAGATATCTTTTAGGAAATTATGTTCAGACGAATTATGAGGACTTCTGATATTTTTCCAGATAGTTGAGAAGTGAGTCTGAGCTACTGGCTCGATTTGGCTGTCCATAAATTCAACCCACAGTGCACGTGCACACCAGCTACATGGGCAGCAATCCCAAAGCACCTGTCGAGCACACACAAATAACCTCCAAAGTTGCGTGTTGATATTCCGATGAGTCCAGAGCACATGTGAGTCAACAGCAAATGCTACATAATGTACAACAACGTTTCTCTCCAAAAAATCCTGGATAGGAATATGTAGACATGTGCTATACATCTGACATATATTCCAGCTGTTTCCTATCTTCTCTGTTGCCAAGAGGCTCTGCTGCTCTCCTCTCTGTCTCTGGCACATACAGAAGTGAGAGAAAATGCAGGACAAACAGATCTACCAAAGGGCATAGATCCATATGGTACAGAGAAATATGGGCGTGCACCAGCATCACCACAAAACGACAAACTCAGAGCATTGCAGAAGACTGATACCTGCAGAAAGAGCAAGGAGAGAGGCATGGTGGGGAGGCTCGTAGCCAGAGGAATCTATCTGCAAGTGGAGGTTCCTAAACCAGAAAACTGAAACCCAGGCAAAAGGGGCCCTAATCCCATTTTACCTAGTCACAGCAGTGTTTTAATCAAATTTAAGCTCCTCAGCTCAGTATCTGTTTCAGTGGATAAAATGTAATGCTTTCAGCCCTTAAGCTAAACGAATCTGTGAAAACGATGAATTTTAATATTGGGCCTGGCAGTGTGACACCACTCATGGCAGCGTCGTCTTCTTGCAAACCAAAACTTGACTTTGTGATGTACAGAAGCAGAACATCTAATTCTCCGGACTTTCAACTGGCCTCAAGACCTTTCCAGTTAGGCAGTCTTTATTAATACGAAGGAACATATGAGCCAAATTCTTTTATTGCTTTACTAATCACCTTTATTGATATTTGCATGGAACCTGACTATTTTCTCAGTCCATCTGTTCCTGTTACTCATTTATAATGTGAACTCTTAATTCTGCCTTGTTAGAACTGGCTCATATGGAGGTAATTATGTCAGCAAAAACAAAGGATCATGATTTCTAATGGAGAATGGGAAGCAGAAGCTACTGGATTTGCTATTAATGTCATTTCTAATAATCCTTAAATAGAACTGCTCGTACATACAGACCTTTTCAGGATGTATCGGCTGCATGAAAAAGTCAAATAAATGTTACGTTAAACTAAAAAGCAAATCTTTCAAGAGTAAAAATATTATCTCTTCTAACCGTTCTTGAATGCAACCAGAGCAATAAGAAATGATTTAAGGTGTTTAGAAGACACCAAGCTAGTTTGACTACCTATGTATGCACTTGACAAGAGCCACAGAGACATCAGACAACTCCTCATCCATGTACTTAAAATACAAATACAGTAACCAGAGCTCTTCACAGATACCATCTCTGCAGATCTACAATAGAGTTCCTCACTGATGTTATTTATAAACTGACTGGGCATAAACAAAAGGTGCCATTCCTTTGGTGGCTGGGTCCCATCTATTTCAATAATATCAAAATCTGTGACCTAAACTATGCTGCAAAACTTTTGCTAGCACATCTTTGAAAAATACCAATTATGGTCTTTTTGAAAAATACCAATTATTACATGGCTAACCCAGTGTATACTCAACCCTTGGTCTCTACTGGCACAAAACCCTGCTTTAGCTGGCGAACTGCTGGTGTTAAAAAAAAACCTCCAGAAAAGCTGTTATATAGGGAAGTAGTACAGATGTTGGCTTTGTCTGTCCAAATTGAAACCTAGGCATTGTGTAATGGTATTTTTTTAGTTGTATTACAGCTTTTAGTTGTATTACAGACTCACATACTCAGCACACTTCAAATAGGTACAGTGAGGCCAATGGGGATCAGATATTGGGAAAAACTTCTTCACGGAAAGGGCTGTCAAGTATTGGAACAGGCTGCCCAGGGAAGTGGTGGAGTCCCCATCCCTGGAGGTATTTAAAAGACGGGCAGACGAGGAGCTTAGGGACATGGTTTAGTAGTGGACAGGTACAGTTGGACTCAATGATCTTAAAGGCCTTTTCCAACCAAATGACTCTATGATTCTATGATCTACAAGGTAACAAAAAATGTAGCACGAGATTTGGATTTGCCTGACCTGTAATGACAAACAGCACAGGAGAAAGGAAACCTGAAAGCCCTGACCACCTAAACCCAGACTATCCCATCTTGAGACCGTCAAAACAGCATCGGCTGGAGAAACCAGAGTATCAGTTGTTCAGGTCTCTGTCTCAACAGCAAGGTTGGAATTTGCTCTCTCTTGAAGCTGAATGGATCATATTGTGACTCTGACCATAGGGCATAGTGGGAAATCCTTTCCCTTATGTGCAGAATAGGTTGGTAAGAGGGTGCTTTCCCATGTGTTTGGTACCTTTTGTGGAAATGTTTAATTACACTAGCCAAGAAAGGACAAATTTTAACAGGATAAACTATAGCTCCCCTATACCACCATAGGAATAGTTATCCTGTTAAAATCTTTGTAATGTAGATTATTGGTGATGTGCCTCATCGTGCCATGGTGAACCTAAGATTCAAGCTTGCTTCACACATTCTAATCTGTATGCCCAATTTTATTTTTTTTAAATAAAGAAATACATTTGAGAAGGACCTGAAAATTCCCTGCATTAACATCAGGCCTTTTCAGGAATCTATTAAATAAATTGTTGTTTATTTTTCATTGAGAAAATAAAATGATATATTTAAGACGTTCACTACTTCATGGGTAACTTTCTTATGTTTCTAGTATGAAACTCACTTCAATTTGCAAAGATAAATGCCTTGATTTTTCCTCTTTGCTTAGTAACAGTATGCAGGGTAATACATGCTGGGAAAGTCGGCATTTTTCTTTGAGCAAATTCTACTCAGCAGGATCCAAATCCTTAACTGGAGAAAATCAGCATAATTCCTTGAAGATTAGATACTCAAGAAACACTGAGAGTCTCACCTTTCTGAGAAGTTCCAAAAAATTAGACTTTTTTTTTTATTATTATGTTAGCCTGCAGAAAGTTAAATTTGATTAGGGTAATCAATATTGCTTGGAAATTGTGATACATAATACCAAAGTAGCTCTTTCCTAGAAAACTTGAGAATGGAATGAATGAACGAGGCATAGCCGCAATGCAGTGCTTCTTCCGACAGCGAGACCTGCAAACTTTCCTACCAGTTCTCTAAATAGCAGCTGTGATTTCTTTTTCTAATTACAATTCACTCTCTCTCCCCTCCTCCAACCCCAAACTAATTTTAACATAGCTTCTTGTTAATTAACTACGTTAATTGGTAATGCTTCTTGGCAAATTTAGCAGGTTTCCGCAAGCGCTGGCTCTAATATCTATGTCTAAATGCATATTCATCCTGATAAAATTCATGAAAAATCCCTCCCTTCACTCTTTACAGACTTCTCCTAATTCAAAAATCTATCTTTTTCTCTTACCTAAAGTCTGGCTGTGAAGTCCCAGAAAGTTCTGCAAAAACCACTACTGAATACACTATAAGCCAGAAATTAAATAAGCACATCCCATGCTATAAAGCTCTATTCCTCAGGATACTTTCTCCTGAGGGTCTTTGCATACATTGTAGTTACTAATTTCTGAATTTATTAGGAAAAAAAAATAACATGCAAGTGCAAACTAATTTCATCCAGTCCTGCAAATACATTATTAAGTGCTGAATCTTCTCCGAGGTTTGGAATTTAATGAATTAAGGAGTTCAAGTCATCCATAATGGCATGGAGCTCTGCTACATGCAGCTGAATTTAGCCACAACCATTATCGAGTCAATGGAAGCCACTGGGATTTTGCTTCATTGAAAACTGTTTATTTATTTAGGTACTCAAATATTGGTTTATCCAAGCACTAAGCTAACTACAGATTTCAAAACGCTGGCTTTAATTATTTTAAATTATTTTTTAAACACTTATCTGTACATTACAGCAATGCAACAAAACTATGTCATGACAGTGATGTTTTTACCAGGATTTTAGAGAAGGGAATCTTGCACCGCCTCCCCGTTGATTAGCCAGCGTCTCCTATCCCAAACACCCCGACACATTGCATTGAGAAAGTGCTACGGAGCACCTTTGCAAACAAATGCATAGACTGTACTGGAAATACTTGCAGTATGTTACTGCACAACTCAATATTCAGGGTTTGTGATTTGTCCACACTTGCCAAGTATTGGAACAGGCTTCCCAGGGAAGTGGTCGAGTCCCCAGTCCTGGAGGTATTCAAAAGACAGGCAGACGAGGTGCTTAGGGACATGGTTTAGTAGTGGACAGGTACGGTTGGACTCAATGATCTTAAAGGCCTTTTCCAACCACATGATTCTATGATTCTCTGAAGGAAGGTAAAGAAAACTACAGTAGCGTCCCCTCCACTCTTGCCTTACCCTCCTTCCTCTTTCATGTTGCGTGCAATCCGGGCGAGACAAAGGGTTTTTCGGAAGCTACTTTCCAGAAAAGCGTATTGCTTTCCTGCAATACTGTTCACTGCAGGAATGATTCTGCAGTACCTAGAAATGGGTAACCTCCCCCAGACGTGTGAAAATCACTCCAAGCTGTGATTTCAATTTGTGATAATAGGTATATCCAGTACGAGCCATTCCCCCTCGCCTCATTGCTGCTGTTGTCAGTACAAGACTACTTCCAGTGCTTATCTGCAATGAGGTTTGTTAACCGTAGCTCTGCAACAAGACTGGTGAGGAAAAAAGAGGACTTGAAAGCATTTGAAAGTCATTCTAGAATAAATTCTGCAGCCACATAATACTGCACTGGGTCCTGGGAAACAAGAGCTGCCAACTCAGCTAACGGTAACTGAGTAAACAGTAGAGTGAAACTGCTGAAAAATAACTGTTAATAGGACCGGGAAGAAAAGTGCCAACTGCATCTGTAACAGAAATCACATCCACAGCAACACGTCTGCCTGACCTACAGCATAACAAGTAGTTCACAAGTCTCAGTCTATAGAGTAATGAATAGCTCTAAAAGCTATAAATCTTTCAATCGTTCATTACAAAGTGACAACTGTTACCATGCCAGAAAGGTGTCATCTCTAATTTGTCTCTGCACCTCTCTAATAAGACACTTAAGTCTTGATTTTAATGCATGTCTAAAAAATATACCATGTTTGTACTCTCTTCCTATTTAATCTTTAAAAGGAGTTTTCGTGATTTTGGTACCCATTTAAATTTTTCTTAGTGGAGTTCAGAATTACTACTGAAGATTCCTCCCCTCAAATCCAGCATGGATCCTTCTTTCAAAAGCTCTACAGAGCTGAGAGATCACAACTTCCAAAAGAAAAGGGACTCAACTACCATCAATACAAGAGGAAGAAACAACTGGGGAATAAAAACCACCCTGATCCAAGACTGTGTTCCGCAAAATCTTCACGGCTCATCAGTCCAAAAACCCTGCCAAGCTTATTCAATCTGTTAAGATCCTAACCTACAGCACTGGAAGAAGTAGCCAAATGTATTAGCAAACCAAAATTAAGTGTTAGTGAAAGTAACAAGTACACAGAAGAAGCTAACAGCAATACATCCTCAACGCAAACATGAATAGCAGTTGCGATTTGCCAGAAGTGTGTCGCAACGGCACGTGGTTCATACCAGACTTCCTGAACAATTTCAATGTACAGCCATTAAATACTCCATGCCATTTCACATTACAGAAAAGCTCTCTAGCTTTAGGTACGATGTTATATTAACTTAATAAACTTCAAAATACATATTTCCACACTGGAGTTTCTCTGTGCCAAAATTCCAAGAAACGTACCAGTCTTCAAAATTAATGTGGACATTTCTCTAATGAACAGTCACACAAAACAATTTTTTGCATAAACAATATTTCACGCATTCAGTTTTTGTTATTTTTGCTTTTAGCTACTTCCAAGAAGACATAAATTCAACCCCTAACACTAATAAGCAGAGCCTCCAGGGTTTCCACTTAAATCATCCTAGCATGAAAAGCAGACAATGAAAGAGAAGCCAGTGCACGCAGCTATTCACGTATTCAGTGAGATTCCTTGAATTTAACTATACATGGTTAAGTATCTGCCACATAATACCGCATCTTAGTTTGCAAAGAACATGATGAGTAACCATTACCCTACACCTGATCTGCTTGCACGAACGATGTCCCTGCTCACTGCAGGAGGTTTGGACTAGATGACCTCTAAAGGTCCCTTCCAACCCAAAGCATTCTATGGTTCTATGATTCCAATACCGTAACAACTTGTATTCAGTGAATTTGTACTTGGCTAGGAAGGGTAGCAGCAGCAGCAAAGGCAGGACCAGCAAAGCCTCTGACTCCAGGTCTGTAGCAAACCTGAGTGCTAATTCACTGGATAGCTTGTATGGGAACTGGACCTTCTCCCCCTGTCGTCGTTACCCATCAAAGCTTGATAGACATAACTGTGAATCAACCTACAATACTACAAACACCTCTGGCTCCGAACAGCACGGTCAACTACAGATTCTTAGTCAGCTCTGCCTGATAACAGAGAAATGTTCTTCACAATTGTTTTTTAATTTTTGTAGAAATACTAAGAGGTGTTTAAGATGTATGTGGGCAGCTTAAGTACTAGAATCACACAACAGTCACACTTGCAAAGCAGCAGTGTTGAAGAGAGGGCACCCTGCCATAATTTCTGTAGGAACTTTCCTCAGATTGACACAATTTGGCTTTCTTTAAAAAAAAAAAAAAAAAAATAAT
>VYZW01034747.1:18639-60079 GCA_013401315.1 Balaeniceps rex | reverse complement strand
GTATGTTGATGCATCTGGTAAACAGCTTGCTTGATGGCCATTAAAATCCATTGCTGGAATACTACTAAAAATATTTCAATATAAACTTTTGATACATTACGTTTTCTAGGGTTTTGTTCTGCCATGGTAGCATACACTATCATACGACTCAAGGAAATACAGCAAAGGATATTAAATATAGTAGCATTGATCAGACAAAGTTTGGGCTTTGAAAAAAAGGATCATAAAACTGAAATATGTCAATATTACTTCATTCTGATGGCCAGACTAGGGCCACAGAGCAAACCAACAAAGGGAAATCGCACTTATGTGCATCTAAATATGGGGAATATCACATGATCAATAGTTATTTGCTTGCTATTTTTCTGTCTAAAGATTATAACACAGTAATGGCTGCAGCAAAAAGTCACTGCACAGCTTCATAAACATTCATTAAAAAAAAGGCATTTTGCACTTATGAGCAATACCTCAAGGCTGATGGCGATTCCTTAAATCCCCATTTAATCCAGAAAAGAGGGGTTGTACAGGTCATGGCCATGCAAAGCTCTCACAACCTGTGGGTGTAATGAGCCTCTGTCCTAACCAAGACAAACCACAGAGCAGATGAAGGGAGGTTACTTCAACACCTACTCAAGTCCCTGCTCTTTCTTGGTTGTAACACGATGGTGCTGAGAGCAATGTACAGAAGACCAAAGAGAAGACCACCAAATTCTTTACATACAGATCACTGAAAATCTTGTAAAACAGAAAGATGTTTGGATGTCGCAGGAAAAAAAATCTCTAAGTTTGCTAAAAGTACAGTTCACTTACCAGGTTTCCACAGCAGGGAAATACAAAGGGGACTTGTGCAGTTGAAAAGATTAATACATGATCTGGAAAATGATTGACTAGTGTAGGGATGAGTTTTGCTGACAACAGCAAATTGTTCAGAATAATCCAAATCAAAAACTTACTGGGAAAAATTGTAGCACTGCATAAACCACCTAAGTGATGGGGTGATAAAATGGCAGCTGAAATGCAAAGGCAGATAGGTCTGAAGTATAACGTAAGCGCTGACGGGTTCTTAGTTAGTCATTACCACTCCAGAAAGAGATCTCGGATGTGCGGTAGACGGCTCTATGAGAACTGTAAGAAATACAAATGCTCAGCAGACAACACAAAAGAAAAGAGCACGTAAGATAATAATAAAGAATGGGATTGAAAGTAAGAGAGAAAACACTAGTGTGCTACTGTACAGAAATCCATGGTGTGCCCCCATCTCAGGCACTGCAGGCAAAGCAACCTCAAAGAGAGCAGAATAAGAAAAAACCAGGATGACAAAAAAAAAAAGATGAAATATGGCACTTTTAACATGAGAAAAAACCAGTATTTTGATTCTACAGCTGGTAAAGCAGGTTCCGATACAGATGTATACAATCACAAATTATAAAATAAAGATGACAAGGGAGCAATTCTTTCACAGTTCCACATGACACAACTGGGACAAGAATGAAGTTATCGAGCGACGAAGGGAAAGCAAACCCTAGAAAATACGTTTCAGACCACGCAGCTGAACTGCGGGACTTCACCACCACAGGATACTATAGGGGCTCAAAAAGAGATTAGGCCAATTTGTGTAGCATAACGCCATTAGCAGCTATTAAGTTCACTGTAGCTGCGGATGAGAAAGTCGTGAACCTGCTTGAATCATAGAATCATTTGGTAGGAAAAGACCTTTAAGATCATCGAGTCCAACCGTTTCAGAACCATTCCGCTTCTTGTTCCCAGAAGCTGGGAATGTATATCCCGGACACGTATATGCGGAAAGGGCAGGATCACCTTGCATTGTTCCTGCTCCTTACACTCCCTTCTGAGCCACCAGCCACCAGCTGGGATTAGGATACAACTGGGGGCCATTGGAAGACAACTCATGGGGCAGATAAATCTGTCCCCTCCGCCGGCATGGCTGCTCCCAACGCTTATCCGGGCAGGTGAACAAATGCCTGCTGAAGGGCCCAACTGCTCAGAAGGTGGACTAGAGTGTCCCAAGGGGAACACAGTTTAACTGGAAAATTGAAAGGACACATTACACGAACCCCCATCCCCCTCCTCCCTCCTTTTGTCTGCAAAGGAGAATCTGACTTTTGATTTACTAAGTACTTACCGCGCAGTTCCTCCTAGTTTAAGTACTCAAGTGCTGTGCGATCCTTTTACTTTCCTATTCAATTTACTGAACTTCAGATATCACAGATATATGTTCCTGCTCCTGAAGAACTTCAGACGGTCACTTCTTCTTTCCCAACAGAATATTTAAGGGCAGAAATATATGATACCAAATTGTCTAATGCTTACAATCTGTTTCTGTGTGAAGGCGATCATTTTTCCATGCAATATTAAAGGAGAAATATAACAAATAGCAAGGGCTGGATAAATAGTCTCCTCTCCCAATTTAAAATCTACAGCATTTTACACCAAAGTAATTTTAACTGAAAGGAAAATCTAAGTGGTCATTCATCACTGGGAAGAAATGCTGTTATTACTCTCCAAGTCCAACAGCTGAAGCCTGTGAGAAACCATCACTGTTCCCAACAAGTCAAAAATACTTTTTTCAAGTACTGATGTAAAATTCCAGTGCTTTGTACTTCCATTGTGACAACCTCCAAGAAAATTTTAAACCTGTGATACACATTTAATAACATGGATACCTCATATGTCGTTAACTTCTGTTGACGCTTTATCTTTCCCCTCTTTTCCTTTAATAATATTAAAGGAAATAATAATATTAAAGGAATAATATTGATTACAGAGACTGATTTTAACGTATCATTTTTCAAATCTTAGAGTACTGCTAATGCCTAATAGGTCTGCAAACACTCTTCTAAAGAACATTTTGGGGTTTGTTTCTACTGTTGCAGTTGAGCTTAGATGCTTAAACAATTTGTAGGTAAATTGTAGATAACTACTTCAGAAAGATGAGAATTAAAAGACAGTTACTTGGAGACTGCTCAAATGTCCTTCTTTTTTTTTCCTTTTCTTTTTTGTAATCAACGTGCAAATTTAGGAATTTAAAACCAGAAGAGAATTAGAGAGAATGGCACATGTATAAATAAAAGAGGCAGCGTGGTTACGCTCCCCTTTTTAATAAATGCCTTTAAAATAAACAAATGCCTTTAAAATGCACCATTATAATTTGTCTACAGTTTTGTCAGCATCGTAATGGAAATATATCTTCTGAGGGGATCTAAATGTCACAAGGAAAGCAGGCATTGGTGTGGCTAGAGGAGAAATAAAGACAAGGGCAGATTGCTAGGCAGGGAAAAAAGGCAAGAAGCTTGGGATAACAAAGGTGATGGACACTGCCTAAAAGCTAGAAATAAAGGGACTATGAAGAAATCAAAGTATATATAGAATAGTCTGTTTCAAACTACAAGAGGAGAAAAACCTTTTAAAGCCAAGAAAATACAAATTATAAGGCAGTAAAATGAAAAGCAGGAACCTCAGAGGCACCCCTAAAGCCTCTCATCTGATGATTCAAGCTGACATCATCTTTGAAAGTCCAAGTTCACTATGAAAGGATTCCAGTAAGCGTTTAAAAGAGTGAAATTTGAAATATTTCCATCTAGTGACATAGCAAACTTATTTCTATTCATAAAAATCAGCCTACCATTCAACACATACAGTACCAGTTTATTTATATGGTAAGAATAAGGTCAACCAACGTATAACGTGGATAAGAAAAAGATCGAGTCACCTACCCTGGAGGTATTTAAAAGACAGGCAGACGAGGTGCTTAGGGACATGGTTTAGTAGTGGACAGGGGTTGGACTCGATGATCTTAAAGGTCTTTTCCAACCAAATGATTCTATGTTTCCATGATTCTATGATCTTTTTGAAGTATGTTATCCATTACTACAACAATTCTGAGTATAGTTTCCAACTTGAACAGTTACTTGTTTCAACACTGCTCATCACACAATTTCAGAGTTCGTTTTATCAGCAGTCTTTAATAAAAGAACATCAATCAAGATGCAAACTTCATTGCAACCGCTAATTATGTATTAAAGGACTAGAGGTAGAGGCACTTAGGTATACCAGACAAGAGGAAGGTAATGTCTCTCAGAAGACTTAAAAAGCACCTAAAAGTCTATAATAAAATTGATGACTTCAAAAGTTTTTATATTACCAAAAGATTTTAAACCACAAGCCTTAAAGTTTTATGCATACGTTTGATGGCAGAAGGTTAAATGTCGTTGCAAACTCTCATGGTTTTATACTCTCTCAAATGCAAAACAGCCAGCTACGTAGAGACTGCTCTGAAGGATTAATACCTAACATCTATGTCCTAACAAAAAAGAAGGCCTCTTATATGCAATTATCATAAGTAATGAGCTAAAGAAAAAGAAAATAAAAAAAATAGGCTGTCAAATCACCTCCAGCTGCACTTTTATCACACTGCATATTCTGAGTTAGCATATGAACCAAGTCAGTCCTTAGTTAGGAGGATGAAGAAAAGCCCTGATGTAGAAGAAAACACTGATTGATTGATTGATTGATTGATTGATTGGAGTCTATGCTATTCAAAAAAGGAGCGTTCATAAGTAATGTCCATGCCACTTGGAAAATGCTGAAGTGCAAATTCTCCATTTTAAAACAACCATAAAGAGTCACATTTCAGAAGTCAAATCTCATCTCAAGAGAGACTGTACACAGAGACATTTTAAACATTCGCGCAGAGAGCAGAGCTTTCCACAGCAACCAAATTGTGCCTATTAATGAAGAAATCCTCAAAATCCCCAACATTATTTGAAAAGCACTATAGTTTTCAGAACAATCGAGCTATAGCTTGTAGTAATTTTAGAGTCGATATTTATATGTCACTTCTGAATTTCATAAACCACATGAGAAAAATGTGGTATCGTCAGTATAGTTCAGAGCAACTCCAACATTGTAAGAATAAGCAAGTTTTACACATTTTCTGCATAGTACTTTTCAACTGTAATAATTTTAAATGTTAATTAAGAAAAAATACTAAAGACATCTTATTCCCTAAATCCAGGAAACATCATTCACTACATGAGCTGATGGCTAAGCCATCTTAACGTGTGACATCAAAGGTGAAATCCTTGTTGTCACTCAACCAAAAATCAAACTCTTCCTAAGTGAAGTAAAACCAGGATTTCATCTCTGAGAAGATCAAACTCCACCATGGGATGGATGAAATGTTCCAGTAGATGGAAACATTCAACACCTGAGGAAGCACTTAGAAAATACAGTGTCCGACATTCAGAAATGGTTTTAAGAAAATAATTCTCCTTTTTTATTGATATGAAGGATGGTGGACTGAAAGCTCAGCAGAGTGTTAGCTGCTCCATTTTTGCAAAGATAATTAAAAAAAAGAGCAGCGGGGTAAAGTTCCCCTTTTGCCACAGATACAGTCGAGTGTCTCCCAGGAGTACAAACATCCAGTAATTAAGAGGGTCTAATCAGCTCCCAGGGCCCACCTCACCATTTCATTTTCTTAAGACTGCCAATAAAGATGCCAATTACAGCTAAATATAACAGAACAAGATATGCTCTTGTGAAGTACAAAGAAAGATCACAGTTGATTTGAAATTGGTCATCAAATAGCTAATAAATTGTAAAGGGCTTTCATCACTTTGATTTTGCATACAAAAGAGTAAACCGCATACAAAAGCTTTTGGAGCAGTTCTACAACAACTCAGCCAGCTCTGCAAAGTTTGGAAACGTGGTAAGTACATTATTTCTTACTTACGTTATAAATAATGTAAGAAGTGAATAATATTTTAAAAGAGACGTATGCTAAATTTCTTAATTCCCCCCGGAATATCAACAGTGGAATCGCTAACCCATACCATCCTGAACGAAACTGTGAAAATTGAAATGAGATGGTAACCACAGCACTTCACTTTGTCTTCCCCAATCAGCCTGGCCTGTTCTGAAAAACAAAAAATAAAAAACCCCACAACTTACTTGCTCTACTTATTGCCAAAAGTAATCTGTCTTTACACACCGGGCAATTAAACATCGAAAATAAAAGGTACTGACACTGTCAGAGCTTCATCCCCCCAGCTGACCAGCCGTACGAGCAATGTGCAGAGCCTGCAATTTTGCTTTTACAGAAAGAAGTCGTAGACCCCTTAAGGCTGCCACAGCACAGCTGCTAATTTTGAACACCTCTCTTACAACTGGATCACTAAACTCCAAGTGGGGCTGAATAAATAAGGTAGGTGGTGGATTTTAAAAGGCAAGTGAAACAAAAATAGAAGGATCTTTTTATAGGAAGAAAAGCCTGGGGGAGATCTCACCACCTCTTTTCCCTGCTGAAAAATGCTATTTGCTTTTTAATTAAAGCTTTTTTTGGTTTCTTTTTGCGGCCCAATTTTCTCTGAGCACCAGCATGTCTGTGGAGATGAAAAATGCACAGAGTAATGAATTTTAGATTTGGAAGAAGTCAGCTCTAGAAATAAAAAAGGCTTCCATACGTAGCCAAGATTTGAAGGTGAAGTGATTTAATGGCTGACTCGACTCATTATAATTATCATTATTCATGTTGTGGTGCCACCCAGAGGCTCTGTGTTAGGCACCGTACTAATAATATACTTTCAACAATAAATCTGTTTGCAAAACTATGCAAGGATTTAAGAGACCAGGCAGACTTTAAGCAAGAGGAAGAGCAGATGCATGGCAAGAAGATGGGAAGTGAAGCTTCAGTAGACAACTACCAACACGTTGGCCAATATGGCTTTACCTGTTTAAACGCGAACGTAAACTCTTCTAGGGAAAATAATCTGGCATAGGTCACTGTCCCAGGGAGCAAGGGAGAGAAGGCACCAAGAGTGACCCACCCCTCCAATATTGCAGCAAGGCACCCACAATAGTATGGGATGAACCAATCTCTTACTCCTGTGTTGTGTATCTTAACATTTAAATAGGCATGGCAGAAAAAGCACAGAAAGAAGGAAATACAGTATGTAGCAGCAAGTTGAGGAGAGGTGGCAAGTTCAAGGATGAGCAGTTAGGAGCATGAGGCAAAAAACCCAACAGAGAGGGCATGATGAAAGGCACTTGGAGCAAGCGAGGTGGCTGTAGCGCAACGTGAAAGGCTGGTATTAAACTGCCAGTCAGAAACGTGGATAGTTTATAACGAGACAAAACAAAAGAAAGCTGTGTGATAATGCTGGCGTAATGGAATGGCAAATGGCAATTTGGGCAAAAGGCAATTTGGTGCTTCAAGTCAAAATCTTTAGACTTTTAATTTGGTTTAGATTATTCCTTGCCAAGTGACTATGCTAGGCTTTTTTTCATAGCAAATTTAGCACAACTGTTTGCTGACAGCTGCCAATAACCTTTCTTATCCAAGAAAACCCACTCTTTACATAACTCTCTAAATTAATAATTAAAACTAATCAGATATGAATTCTGATTAGACATACCCAAATAAGATACATGCATCAGAGCGGTAGGATGGGGCACAGCTCAAAAACGTGTATAGAGGAGGGGGAGGTGTCGAGTTATTGTCAGCAAGAAGTGGTTTTTATGGTGTCTCAAATTCTCCAGGTCATAACCTTCACTATGTCAATCACAGAGCTCATGTAATCTTCTCACCAAAATTTAGCTGTGATACAACTGACATGCAACTCAATTTTGTTAAATTGACAGAAATCTGACCCTAATTGCAACAACAAAAAAGTCAGTAACTTGTTATGAAGCCGTGGCTGTGGCCTTGGGAGCTCTGCAAGGCTTACTTATGTTTAGTAGTTATCCTCCGACTCTCTTCAAAGGATACTCACATCTATGATGTAAACAAGAACTAAGTTGTTTTAACTTTTGTGGTAATCAGATCCAACTGAAGGAAACAATAATTACACTAAAATAATTCTAATTATTACAACAAAAAGCATGCTGTTTCACACGTACCTCGGGGCTCGGTTGCAGGACGGTAAAGCAAAATATTCTGTATTTGCCATCAGAACCTAAACCCAGCAGTAGTGATATTAATGTATATTTTCTGCTTCATTTCCTTTGAATTTATCGTTGCTCATCATTCGCAAGGTTTTTTCAGCCCGTGTTTGTGCAATCAGAAGGCTATCAAGTACCAAAAATCTCTAGGAGAATATTTAACCAGACCATCCTCTATGTTTATTAAAGACACGCGTCCATTTATTCTCAACGGCACAGCGCTACTGGTTAAATAAAACATAACTGCAGTCAGTAATTCCCAGTCAGCCCTGTAAGGATACAAGGTCAATTATTTCATCCTTGTAAATTAAAGGCTGGAAACAGCATACCAAATAACTAAAAGCCTAACAACAGACAGGCTGTTTTCATTACACTTCGTATCAATAACAGTTGTCAAAATGAAAAGAACTGAATTCAAGCTTCATTTGCTTCCTACAACCCATTAGTAAATGTGTAAGTTTCTGTTTTGATGGGCAAGGGAAGCCTTTATAGTCTCATAAATGTAAAAATAAAAGATCTAATTTATTCACTCATCAACAATGGAGGATACAGCTTGACAAGTTTATATGCCTGAACACACACCCACCAATTAAAATGGTGAGGATGGATGATCACATAAATTTCTGGTGTACCACATATGGCAACCTTGCGAGATTGTAATGAAAATTAGAAGATCTTGATCCTGAAGAAGACATCTGCTCCATCTCCTTTTCCCACAAGAGGATCCTGTTACACCTAATCATTCGTGAGACATTTCTGTCTAGTCGGATCTCAGAGGCTTCTATGGTAAAGCCACCACGGCCTCCCTAGACAATCTCTTCCATAACTTTGTGATAACTTGCTATTTTTTTCAAATACCTTGTGTAAGTCTCTTTTCCTGCAACTTTATTTCAAGATTTGCTTTAACCAGAAACACAAATAACCTGTTATTTTTGTCCTTCTCTTCTTTTTTACAGCAGAGGTGTTGTGGTTTAACCCCCGTAGGCAGCTAAGCCCCACACAGCCGCTCGCTCACTCCCTGCCCAGTGGGATGGGGGAGAGAATCCGAAGGGTAAAACTGAGAAACTCGTGGGTTGAGATAAAGGCAGTTTAATAGGTAAAGCAAAAGCTGCAGGCACAAGCAAAGCAAAACAAGGAATTCATTTGCTACTTCCCAACAGCAGGCAGATATTCAGCCATCTCCAGGAAAGCAGGGCTCCATCCCACATAACAGTTACTTGGGAAGACAAATGCTATCACTCCGAACATCCCCCCTCTTCCTTCTTCTTCCCCCAGCTTTTATTGCTGTGCATAACATTACGTGGTACGGGATATCCCTTCGGTCAGTTGGGGTCAGCTGTGCCAGCTGTGTCCCCTCCCAACTCCTTGTGCACCCCCAGCCTGCTTGCCGTCAGGGCAGTGTGAGGAGCAGAAAAGGTCTTGACACTGTACAAGCACTGCTCAGCAATAACTAAAACTTCCTTGTGTTATCAACACTGTTTTCATCACAAATCCAAATCGTACCACCATACAAGCTACTACGAAGAAAATTAACTTTACCCCAGCCAAAATCAGTACAAGAGGTAACATATTATAGGGCTGTTATGTACCTCCTGGTCTTCCGTCAAGTTCAATAATCCCAATTCTCTCATTCTTCCCTCAGATCATGCTGTGCAGATGTCTAATCATAACCATGACTGTATTCTGAATTCTCTGTAATTAGTCTGTACCCTACTGGAAAGGCACACCAGAGAATTAACAAAGTGCTCCCACTTAAACTTAGTAGTTTGTCCTTGCTCCTGTAAGAATTCTTACATTTTTCAGTCCAGTTTTTCAAGTCATTTTGATTTTTAATTCTGTATTCTGACACACATGCAATCTCTCCCAGCTTCCTTGCATCTGCAAATTTAATAAGAATGTCTTCTAGTCCACCACCTGAGTGGGTCATGAAACCATTCTTTGCTGAGCTCCATTCAAAATATCCTTCCAGGCTTACAATGAACCACTCATAACTGTTTTCTATAGGTGGTTTTCCAACAAGTTCTGCATTCACCATACAGCAGAATAATCTAAACCATGCTTCTTCACCTTAAAGTGTCATGAGAAGGATTGTCAAAAACCTTACTAAACCCCCCAAAATACATCAGCTACTGATTCTTCTCTCTCCCTCAGGCTTGCTGCTTCCTCATGAAAAATTAGACATTTCTTTTTGACTACTGCCTGCTCATTGATCTTTATCCCCTTGTTTGAGGGTATTAATGCCTTTGATTATTCTTTTTTAATTCAAAAGGACAACAATGGTTTTACTCTGTATAATAGTTCCGAGTGATGTGGTGGATATACCAATATATCAGAACCTGTATTGCTATCAGTTTGATGAGCAGCGTGCATACAAAGTTCACTAGAAGTGCCAAACAACAATTCCACCCGGAAAATTTAGCTGTTCTAAGGAGCAGAAAAATGACACACATTATATTCTTTACAACCCAATCATGGGAAATAGGTTGCTGACCACTTGCAGTGCTCATTCTTGGTGGACTTCAGGTTTATGTCTCCTTTTGTGCAGTGCGTTATGGCTCTGCCATATGAGACTCTTTTAAAAAGACAGTAATAAATGGCTTTGTAGGAACATTGATATTTTTGTGAGTCAACGTTTCTCATCTGCCAATGACCGTAGATCAAACCCGCTGAGTGTACAATTAACAGCCCACTTTTCCAACTATGTACCCTCACAAAAACTCAAGTTGCTATAGCTGTCATAAAGAACGAACCTGATACACCATACCTGAACAAAGTACTACATAAAAAGATACAGATTTATATTTTCTAACAAACAATAGCAAAATACAGCTACCTTATCTGAAAGCAAATATGTACCTGGACAGCTGCTAAGTATTCTTGAAATACTATTTCTTTTTAATGCCATATCTTAACCAGATTCTTAGTAAAAAAGTACCCAATGTCTTGTAGCGGGTAGGTTTGAAACAGACAATCAAAGAGAACAAGAAGCAGGAGTATAGCAAACAGGTAGCCATATCCTAGTTCAAAAACTGGGATTCCCCAGGCCTCATTATAGGAAAAATCTGAGCACAGCTCTACATTCACTGCGGAGCAAAATTTGCATGAGAATATTAAGGAGAAATTGGGAATGTTATTGCAGAATTATTTAAGAACTTCCATCGTCCTGCCTGTACGCACATCACGTCTATGAGCAGAGCTTTATGAAAGTGCAGGGATTTTAGAAAGCGCAGAGATTTTAGAAACTGCAAACTCCTTCCTGAGACAGAAATTCAGATGAAAGTGAGAATAAAGGAAAACATTTTGTCCTGCTTTTGTAAAATAGAATTCACTCTTTTAAGAACTGAGCGAACAGGAATTCCTATAGTTTCACATCACAAGCACAGGTCTCCTGTAACACAGCTCAGAAACTTTAGCCTTTTGCTAGTGAATACTGAGCAGCGTGCTAAGAAAGTCTATCTTCAAGGCAAGAGTTTTTGATGGAAGGATATTCAGCACTGCAAGGGAGTCAGAGAAGTCTATGAAAAGCAGTGAGTATTGGTCCCCAGTTGAGTTTTTTCCATACTTATTCCAGAGTGCTCAAGAACGTAGTAGTCTTCTATAGCATAGTCTTCTTAACACCTCCTTGCAACGGTAAAAATTTACAAACAATTTGAGTAAAATGCCTGGAAGACCAGTACATTTCACTGTAGTCATAAGAAAACACTGAATACATTAACTGGAATCTCAGAGGTTAAAACTTCATCAAGGAAACGTGACACTTTTGATATAAAATTTCAGAGGTCAACCATAATGACCTTTCTTTCTGCTCTCAATTCTTTCCCTTACCCAAAGCAAAAACTGCAGCAAAATAGAAGTAACATTCCTTTAACATACTGCAAGACCATTAAAAACCCAACAACAATCCTTCCTTGGATTAGCAAGAAATAAAAAGAATTTTATCACCCGATACTCGCTTAGGATGACCTGTGATAGCGATCTGATTCTCATACGTGATGGCAATATCTCATCGGGATAGTGGGAAGAAAAACTTTACTGATAAACAGTCATATTTTTCATTAAATGTTTTGTGATGAAAGAAAGCAGGCCCCAAAAAATAAATTATATCCCATCTGTTTAAAAGCATGTGGTTATTATCCTACTGTAACAAATTTTGTTCAGATCCAAAAAATTATACACTTTAGTACTTCTCCCTGTGCTATAAAAATTAGTTCCAGGGGAAAAACAACTGACACAAAGTAATTTTATAACAGTGTGACATTTATAAAAAATTAATGTTTCTGCTAATTGATTGGCTGGGGGAAAATATGGAGACAATCCAGCTAAGTGTGAGTTTGATGACAATGCTTGCAGAGAAAAAAGGCAAAAATCCCTATGCATCTGGCGCAGACTTGCTCGTGGGTACCGAGTTTCGTAATAAAACCAGGTTTATTCAATCACGCAGTCTCCATATTTATTTGTCCTTTTACAGTCATTTTTTTTAAATACTTTTTATTATTTCAACCAAATCTGACAAAATTGAGTAGAGGTCTTAAAACTATAATGTTCTGAACAGCTTCTTGAAAAATGAATGCTAAAGAGCAGAGGAACTCCACGAATTCTCACACTAAGCTAAAGGCAAGAAGAAAGCAGCCATCTTCTAGCTACTAAATTCAACACTCTTCATGCTGTTAGAAAGACAAGATTTGCTTTAGTTTTCAACTACTCCCCTCAATCCCTGCCTACCAAGAAAAAAGGAAATCAATCTCCCTACATCTCCGAAATGTCACCTCCCATCCTTGGTCAAATCTGGTTGACATGTTTCCAAAACAAAGGTAACCATGTTAATACAAATATCTCTTAGCTCAATCTTTTTTTCTTTTTTGTCCTTTTTTCCTTGTAATTTAAGCTCATCAAACTCAATAGCAGACCACATTTCCATTCTTGTCACAGCTGTGGTGACTGTGAATGCATGACAAAAATGTACGTAATGAAAATGTGGGGTTAGAGTCTACAGTAGACAGGAGAGGGACAACATTCAGGGTGAGATTTAGCAAGGTTGCAGGAGGCTATAGGCAGGAGAAAATGCATTCCCATGTCTTTTCTGTTCTCCTCCCCTTTTCTTCATGCCCGATTAAGGAGAAAGCGTGAAGTATCTCTCAGATCCCTACCAGAATAGTTGATCCGGGTGAATAATAGCAAGTCATGAACTTGAGAGGGAACAACTGGCCAAAAAAGTTGGCTTACTTGTGTGTCTACAGAATTTAAATAAAATATATACTGTATTTTTGGCATGTTAAGTGTATTTTAATAAAAAATACTTTCAATTCCATACTTTAAATATAACTTTTAATTTGGCTCACAACAGCTATACCTAATGGTATGAGAGGTTTGCTCTCATACCCAACAGTCCTGGACCTCTTACCACCCAGGCGCAGGCTTACTACAGCTACGGCTTCGCCCCACCTACACATCTGCATTTCTTCCCAAAAATGTGAACACCACAATTTTGCTCCCACATGATGTTATGACATGGGCCAGAGGATACATCTCAGCATCATTTGTGCAGAGCACTCTGGCATACTGTAAGATAAAGCAAACACAACATTACACGAATGCAAATAAAAGCTGTTATGGGCTTTTCATTTTGATTTCTAAACTGTCTGAAACTGAAATTGGAGATATCAGAGTTGATTCAGATCTGAAACACTGTCTGAAAGTCCAGCTTACAGATCATAGCAACTTTTGAGTTCAGTTTTATTTTTTCACTTGGGGATCAAATGAAAAAGATAATTAGTATTTTGAAAAAGTAAAAGGAAAAAATGTTCCCTATGTCATTTTAAAAAAAATCAACATATCAGCATCATAAAAAATAATTTTCTAAATCTACGTTGAACCTTCCACTTTATAACCAACAGAAAAACTAGACACAAGATGTGGGACTTGAAACTTTTCCTCTGCTGGCTTTCTGCCAGCTGTCTCCTCCTGTGCTGAAATTAGCACTAACTAGATACCTTCTGGTAGTTATCAATGATACATCTTGTACATTCATTTGGGGGGACTTTTAAAATATTTATTATCAATGCATTTTACTAGAATTATACCTCTCTCATGCTTTAATTTTTTTAAAGATCTAATTTGCATTTCATTTGTCATTTCATCATGACAAAATCCCATTTAGACCCATACCTGTATGAACTGTGATAAATAATTGAAAATAAATTCACTTAGCTAAGCTATTTTACTAAATGAATGCAATTTGGACATTCTTTAAAGCAGTCTTAAAGAAAATGCTACAACTGCTCATTACAATGCCAGTCTACAATAAGCACGTAAATATTTCTGAAAGCAGAGCTTCAGAGTGAGGTCACGTTTGCCAATATTCTGCTCGAATCTGGGAAAGAAACCTTACAGAACTTACTATTGATAATTTCCCTTCCACGGTGATTGATGGTGACCTTTCTGCCAATGTATGAGATACCATTTGCAGACTGGAGATTTCTTCCCTCAACATTCTACAGTAGGTTAATAATAATATTTTCACGTGCACTAAACACAAAGTACCCATCTACAGCATCCCATTATACTTCACATTTCTAGCTCCAAACTGTTTTTCCACCTTTTGACATACTCTCAGTTCAACATTTTCTGTTTTCCCTTTTTTTTTTTCCAAGGGGAATTCATGATGCTAATGAACACTTGCAAAATAAAAATCACAGATTAAGTGTTCTTTCATCCTACCAATAAATGACAGCTTCAAGTCACTGGTTCTGCATCCTGCAAATCGCTAAGGCATTATTCCAACAGAGACTACGTGGGTGTGTTACAAACTATTAGACTTCATACAATACACATAACAGACCATCATACTTAAACATAATAGAACATCACAGAATCATAGAATCATAGAACCATAGAATGGTTTGGGTTGGAAGGGACCTTAAAGATCACCTCGTTCCAACCCCTGTGCCATGGGCAAGGACACCTTCCGCTAGACCAGGCTGCTCAAAGCCCCGTCCAACCTGGCCTTGAACACTTCCAGGGATGGGGCATCCACAACTTCTCTGGGCAACCTGTTCCAGTGCCTCACCACCTGCATAGTGAAGAATTTCTTCCTTATATCTAACCAACTTTAACCTTTGCTTTGTCTACACAAGCCAGTTGACCCAGGATAACTAACGACTTCCAAACCCGTAGAGTAGACAAGCGTATTCTTATTTCAGGAACTGAGATTACCAAATGACCTGAAAAATTTGCAGAACTACGTGTTTCCCCAGAAAAATGGTATCACTAGGGAAAGCATCCTCCAGCATTGTTAGACTGCAAAAGACTCTCACTTGAAATTCGTCATCACTAAAAATATTGTTACAAATTCATACTTGAGAAAACAGGTTTAAATGATACTCTCTTCTTCCAGGTCTCATGAAAATTGATTTTTAAATAAGAAAGTAAATATTGTTTTCTCTAAGCCATCTCACCCTTCACACAAGTGACACAATTTGCAACAGGTCTGCATGGCTGGAGCACTGCAACAAAACTCCTCTGTGCCTTTACTGGATATCTGGGTTTTATTAGAAAACATTGCTTCACAATGAAAATATGATTTCTTTATCTTGTCCCTTTCTAAGGATGACAACTTAGGATGCAAAGAACACAGTGTATTCTGCAATAATCCCTTTTTCTGTGCTACGCAAACTTGCCAACGCATGTGCAGATTCACTGCTTTCCCTTTGACATCCCATACCGATAAATGGATATGATTTTTTTTTTTCCTACAATTACTATTTTTACAACTGTGGTTCTATTTGACATTTACTTCAAAGCCAGGTGCACTCACAGCCACCCTCTTCCATCTTATCCAGTCACAAAGCCCTGAGCTGAAGGAGCTGACACGTAGCTTAGGAAAGACTGAATTAATGTATACAAGAACCACCTGCTTTGTGTCTCCAGATCTCTCGACTTACATCAGAGCCCACAGCAACATTGCTCAACTTCAAAACAATCTATTCCCATTGCTACCAAAATCCTCGGTAAAATATATCGGTGGTCTGCAATCAGTGAATAAAAACTGTTTCCATTATTTATGTATATCTCATCCATTTCTATTTGCAATCAACATTTGAAAACCCATTTTTTCCCTTTTTCCCCTTGCAAGAGCATACATTTCCTAGGAGTGCAAACACTGACAAATTTAAGGTAAAAAATAATAAAAAAAAGATGAACACATAATATAATGGAACATTCACGGGCATGAGTACAAAAATATATTTATAATTTCCTTATATTTTATGAGCAGGAATATTTTCTTAATTGCTTTGGGAACCAGGACAAGCACTTTACTTGATGCCTCTTAAAACCAGCTTTATGTACGCATTAAACAGAAAGAGACTGAACCAGCTCCTGCACCCATACCCCATCCCTTGACTTCGTTTTTACTTCTACTGACACTTACTCCAGGTAACACAATTTTAAGTTTCTGAAACAAAACAGCACACACATCTCGTTAACAAACAATGCATCTTCCAGTCTAATTCTGAAAACTAAAATTTCCCTTAATAGTGATGATTTCTTGGAATTCAGACGTGCAGAGGTCTCACTTTAGGTTTCATATATGGCAATGCTGAAGGAAAGGTTTGCTCAGACGACCCAGATGTTAATGGCAATTTTTGGAATTCCCATTCCACAGTGAAAATCATATTACTATGGCTTCACTCCAATAAAATACATGTGAAAAAAGTAGATTTTTTTTATTTTTTCATTCTCTTCTTTTTTTTTTCTTTTTCTTTTGCTTCCCCTCTTTACTTGCAGTGCTGCAGCTGCACAGCTTAGTGTGTTCAGTAAGAACTTTGAGACGTGAGGCTCACTTTCAGACGTGAGGCTTACATAGCGGTGTGGGTAAATCTGTTCTCCTGTACTGAAAAAAGTGTCAGGATGTGATTGAAAGCAGAAGACCTGCCACTGATGTCGAAAGTCTAGTACATAAATTCAGGATTAGGGAAGCCAGCCAGGACAGTACAGTAATCTAAAGCTGAGTTCATCAATATTTTGGAAATTTCTGATTTTTAAAAAAATCTTCAAAGTATATTTGCAGACATTGCCAAAGAACTTTGTAAATGTGTTCTATTATCATCTCCCTAACTGGTAACGACATTAGAATGAATCCAGGAGTGGTACTGCGCTCTCTGACAGTCATGCAATTTTAAACCTGGAAAGAAGAAAAATATACTTTTTTTAACATTTGAAGAATCCCCCTATTTTTCACATTGCCTGTCGGAGAAAGGCCAGACTTTGTGCCAAGCTTGCTGAGCAAGGTATATGAGCAAAACGCAGGTGTACAGGAACAAGTCTTATGAGGAGCGGCTGAGGGACCTGGGGTTGTTTAGCCTGGAGAAGAGGAGGCTGAGGGGAGACCTTATCGCCCTCTACAGCTACCCGAAAGGAGGTTGTAGCGAGGTGGGTGTTGGTCTCTTCTCCCAAGTAACAAGAGATAGGACAAGAGGAAACGGCCTCAAGTTGCGCCAGGGAAGGTTTCGTTTGGATATTAGGACAAACTTCTTCATGGAAAGGGTTGTCAAGTCGTCAAGTATTGGAGCAGGCTGCCCAGGGAAGTGGTCGAATCACCATCCCTGGAGGTATTTAAAGGACGGGTAGACGAGGCGCTTAGGGACATGATTTAGTAGTGGACAGGTACGGTTGGACTTGATGATCTTAAAGGTCTTTTCCAACCAAATGATTCTATGATTCTATGAATCACCACTCAGGAGATCAATCTCACAGCTGAGAAACGCTCTGATGGGAAACAACTGGTTGAATATGAGCCCATTAAACATACCACTGGGCAAGACCAAATTTCAAAGCACACGTTCACGCCACAGCTGTACACAGCGGCTGTTAACCTTCAATTTTGAAGAGTGACTCTGCTGACATAACCATCCCATTTGTCCACACTGTCAAAGTGGCCACACAGACTACACGTATGCTGTTTAAAATACTGCGAGTTTTATGAAGTTTTCCAGTATTTTAAGATCTTATTCTGGGTACAGAATCACTAGTAATGAACCAGAATAGGATGGCTACCTGACACCAAAACAAAATCATCTCTGCGGTCCTTCACATGTTGCACTACACATTATTGCAAGCAGCAACACCTAATGACTACCTAAAAAATCCAGCATTATGCACCAAACATTTTGACCAAAAAAAAATGACAACTTCAGCCACTATCAAAGATATCTTTGAAAGAGGTTAAAAAGTAACTAAAAACCAATTGATGGATACTTTTGTAGAAAAACTTACCATGATACTTAAACTAGGATAGATCTCACTTGAATTCTTCTCTAAAGTAAGGGTTCCTTTGTACATGGGAAAAGGCTGAACACTGACCCACGAGGGTAAAACAGAGAGAAGTATCTTCTTTTCCTGAAAGCCTCTTCAGTCTAAATTCCTTGTCTTGGATGAAATATTGCTATAGAAAACTGTAAACTTGCAAGAATATGTTGTAGTAATAAAAGCCCAATTTGTTGTAAGAGCTAGCAGGGAAAGCAAGGATGAATACAATGGCAAATGCAGACATGAAGTGAGACAGGACATAACCTTCAGAATTTCTGGTGAAATTACCACCAACACTACATTTTCCTACAATATGAACTAGAAATTTACTTTAAATAGAGTTCACTCAGAACAACTAGATTAGAAAGAATGAAAATAGAGGCTGAAATAAGTCCTGCTGCCTTCTCCAATTGCTCTTCTTCCTGAATTTCTCCTTTCTGAGTGGCAACAGACTCAGCCTGTTCCCATTTGAGCTACAGGGGCTGGCTGTTTCTCCTCCTTTCTGCAGCAGCCTTTCTTCAGCGAGGTGACCCTCTGCCTGTCCCCCTTTGCAGGAGGAAAGTCTCCAAATTGAACCCCTTTCTTGTTCAGAGAGGAGTAATCTTCCTCTGCCCCTTAAAGGACTGCACATTGCTGCCCAGCTAAATCTCTTTAACCAATACTGAACAAGTATGTTCATATTAGGGCTGCATAACAGGGCTGCTTGAGGATCTCCTGAACCTATAATAAACCCAGCTATACTCAACCACCTCTCAAGTACTGGTTAATTCACTGTAGAATCAGCATCTTTGCTAACAGCACTCCTGTTTTTCAAATGGGAAACTACATTATGACGTCTTAAATTTGGGCAAACCCAGTTTCTATCTGAGAACTGCACATACAAGTTTGTGATATGAATACAGAATCACAGAATCATAGAATGCTTTGGGTTGGAAGGGACCTTTAGAGGTCATCTAGTCCAACCCCCCTGCAGTGAGCAGGGACATCATCAACCAGATCAGGTTGCTCAGAGCCCCGACCAACCTCACCTTGAACGTTTCCAGGGATGGGGCCTCCACTACCTCTCTGGGCAACCCGTTCCAGTGCTTCACCACCCTCATTGTAAAAAATTTGTTCCTTATATCTAGTCTAAATCTACCCTCCTTTATTTTAAAATATAGTCAGCAGTTGGTACAATACTTCATTTTATTGCAATACACATTTTTTCATTTAGAAACATGTTATAAAGACTCTCTAAGTCCTTTCCATTTCCTTAATTTATGTTAAAATCTGCAACCAATACAGTTATTTTCTCTCTCTCTCTCACTCACTTCGCTCACAAGTATTATGAGCACATGGCATTGCAGTGTTTTATGTGACTGACTATCACACTAGTGCCTGAACACTGGACTTGGCTGCAGATGTAGGTGACCTAAAGAGGAAGCAGAGGACACACGGTCACTCATTAAGGTTCTGAAGGAAAATAAGATGTTTCCAAACAATTTTATTTGAGAGCAAGATCTGGTAGGCTGCTGGTTTAACATCAGCATGTTCTGACTGTGACACAGCTGCTTTTCGCTTAACTTAAAAATCGCAGGAAAACATGGAACGTTAAACTGAAGAGAAACTAACTTATCGCCAGTGAATCATTTATATAATAAATATGATTCTGTTGTCCCTAATTTCCTAAAGTTAGGCAGGTGCCTAGATTTAAGCCCTGGACAAAACCACTAGATGGAACCTCATTTGATAATTTGATAAGTTGGATGGCAAAAATTAAAGCAGAAAAAATGCCAAAGGAGGCAAGGGTGAGCTAAAAGCTAAGGTTCGGACATAGCTACCTGCTGTTTCGCTCCCATGGGCAGTACGAAGTATGGTACAGCAGTGCCACTTCATGTCCTTTTCACCCATATATCCCCTACACTCGAGCAGCCAGCCATGTGTGGTTTCTAACATATTTAGGAAGAACTGATTCTTGATATTATGCATATTTCCACTTCCAACTTCTATTCTATCAACTCACTTCTTATGAACGGAAGAATAGGCAAAAAAGCAGACATAGAAATTATTTTCACTATGGACACAGAAAGCAATAGTGCATAGAAGACAAGCTCTCCTAGTATGTCATGGAAGAATTTGGTACAGACAGAAGCAGTAAAATAAACATCTTAAAGTAATATTTTTTGTGATAGTTTTGCTGCAGTTACAGACCGCATACAGCCAACAAAAAAGCCCAAGACAACGCAAGTCATAGGGCAGCTCAGTGTGCACCACGGTAAGATGCTTGAATGAGCATCCCTAAGAGAGAAGAATTAGCTCAAGTGTGAGACTGCTTCTGGTTTTAATTCTGATTTTATTACAGGTCTCCTTCAGGATCTGTCTCTACAGATCTGTCTCTTTCCCATTTATGCACAGGGTAGAAAGAACTACACTGTCAATAGTGATTTATAAATTGGGGAAGAAGTGGGAGCTTCCTAAAGGTCAATTTTCCTGCAAGAAATATAAGGGCAAAAGCAATTTTTCCAATGAAACAAGAGAAGGGCTGGTCTCACAGGGTAAGGCATAGAATGAGGAGCTGGCAGATAAGGACTTTATTGCTGTGCTCCTGATTTCTTGGAACAGAATTTGGGAAGTTTTTGACATGCAGTGTCAGAATTTTCTCTTACAAATACCAGCAGAACCCCAAAAGGACTCCAGGTTTGGATACACTTACTTTATTTAGGAGGCCTATCAAGACACTGTGCAACCTAAAGACTCTCTGATAATATTAGACTGATGCTATACAATTATTAAACAGTTCTTACCATGAAAATTGATGAAACATAGACTAGTTTGGGTTGGAAGGGACCTTTAAAGGTCATCTAGTCCAACCCCCCTGCAATGAACATCTTTAACTAGATCAGGTTGCTCAGAGCCCCATCCAACCTGACCTTGAATGTTTCCAGGGATGGGGCCTCCACTACCTCTCTGGGCAACCTGTGCCACTGTTTCGTCACCCTCAGCTTTAGATTACTGTACTGTCCTGGCTGGCTTCCCTAATCCTGAATTTATGTACTAGACTTTCGACATCAGTGGCAGGTCTTCTGCTTTCAATCACATCCTGACACTTTTTTCAGTACAGGAGAACAGATTTACCCACACCGCTATGTAAGCCTCACGTCTGAAAGTGAGCCTCACGTCTCAAAGTTCTTACTGAACACACTAAGCTGTGCAGCTGCAGCACTGCAAATAAAGAGGGAAAGCAAAAGAGGGTGCACTTGATCTCTCTGCCTATGTCATTGATGAAGATTTTAAACAGTACTGGTTCCAATACGGACCCCTGAGGGACACCACTTGTCACCAATCTCCATCCGGACATTGAGCTGTTGACCACTACCCTCTGGATGTGACCATCCAGCCAATTCCTCATCCACCAAACACTCCACCTATCAAATCCATATCTCTCCAATGTAGAGAGAAGGATGTTGTGGGGGACCATGTCAAAGGCCTTACAGAAGTCCAAATAGACAACATCCATAGCTCTTCCCTTGTCCACTGATGTAGTCACTAAGACTTCTCTGTCAAAGTGCATTCACCTTTGCTGAAAAGACTTCCACTGCATTTCTCCCAAACCAGAGACAAATGTCAGTTTTATTTCTTAATAGGCGGTCAGAAGTCAAAAGAGCTATGCAAGGTCTAGGGGAAAAAAACCTGGAAATTTATGGAGGCAGAAACAGAATTTGGCAATTTATTCAAAGTAAGGCGGTAGCAGAGCTAACACAAATGCTCCGGGATCCCAGGTTTGTGCACAGACTAAAGCATGGCAATGCCCCAAACCTGGCAGGTACGTACGGGAATAATGTGAACAAGCCACAGAGTTCAACTTGAATACTTTTAGGTGTAAAATTACTCAATGCCCAAGTATTTAGAGAATTAAAGCTTGAATTATCAGATAAGACAGTCCATTATGAACCATTTTGCAATTAAACATGTATGCCTTTAATATACTTTCCACAGTACGACTTGCACTAATCTCTGCCATGTATGCTTGACGCCCAGAGTGGGTAAATCACTGAAACCTACTAAATTACACCTAAATTGGGTCTATATTGGGGACTTATTTAGATGGAAAGTCGTCTTATTTGGTTTGCTTTCTTAGGTAGGACTGCAACTACAGAAAGGAAAAAAAATTGGAGGAGGAGGGGTGTAACAAAAAGAAAAAAAAGCCAGGGGAAATTTGACTCAGTGTATGTATCACTTTACACTTTATTTTTAATAATTGTTTGAAAAAAATATTTTCCTTGAGAATGAATTTGCTGAATTTAGTTTTACATTTCTTACTATCCTGTACCTACACAACGAACTGCACACAAATACTGTTGCCCACTCATTCAGCCAGAATTAGTGGGAAGTTAAATGTAAAGTACATAGCGAGCAGGGAAAAATGCAGTTAATCTCCTCTTCTAAAACAAGGCTCAATGATTCTAAACTGGAATGTATTATGAAAAGCAGTGAAAAATAAAATTGTTTAGAAAATAATCAAAATACTAAGTCATAACTATAACTGCAGTCTTCAAAGTACATGCCTTGCCTTAAAAAAAAATCTGGAGAGAACCTATTAAGAAAAAAGTAAATCTCATATTTTACATTATTTTTGGTAATGGGTGATGGAGTACTCAAATTCCTTTTCCAGTTTCACAGAATCATAGAATGGTTTGGGTGGGAAGGGACCTTTAAAGATCATCTAGTTCAACCCCCCCGCAGCGAGCATGGACATCTGGGACACTAGATCAGGTCACTCAAAGCCCCGTCCAACCTGTCCTTGTATGCTGCCAGTGATGGGGCATCTACAACTTCTCTGGGCAACCTGTTCCAGTGCTACACCACCCTCATTGTAAAAAATTTCTTCCTTATGTCTGATCTAAACCTACCCTCTTTCAGTTTAAAACCATTGCCCCTTGTCCTGTCACAACAGGCCTTGCTAAAAAGACTGTCCCCATCTTTCCTGTAGGCCCCCTTTAAGTACTGAAAGGCCGCAATAAGGTCTCCCCGCAGCCTTCTCTTCTCCAGGCTGAACAGCCCCAACTCTCTCAGCCTGTCTTCATAGCAGAGGTGCTCCAGCCCTCGGAGCATTTTTGTGGCCTCCTCTGGACCTACTCCAACAGGTCCATGGGTCTTTCTTGTACTGAGGACCCCAGAGCTGGACGCAGTACTCCAGGTGGGGTCTCACCAGAGCAGAGTAGAGGGGCAGAATCCCCTCCCTTGACGTGCTGGCCACGCTTCTTTTGATGCGGCCCAGGATACGGTTGGCCTTCTGGGCTGCAAGCACCCAATTTCATACTCTAATGAATATTTTTGCTTTTATTCTTATGTGCAACAGCATGTATTTCATCTTGTGTAAAAAAGGCATTGCAAAATTATTTTTTTAAAATTCTCTATGAACAAAAACATGTATAATATTTCATTTAAAGAGAACAGTTGTTAAAATACTGATAGCTATTACTAGTGGAAAAAAAAGGTCTTCAGAAGAAAAACAATCTCCCTGGGATTAGATGCTTGTTAATCAATTTGATTTGTATTTTCAAAAACACTTGTGCCAGCCATCACGTACAGATGCATTGCCAAATTGGAATAAAGAGTCGGTTAAATTCAAATGGATTTTTGCAATTAACAGCAAAGAAAATTAATCATTCCAATACATACTATCTTCAATACTGTTCCAAAATGTGGACTCCTAATAGATGTCCACATCCTTCTCTTACTAATGGTTTTTAACTCATGAACCTGCAATGTACAACTGGAAGAGGCCCATAAGGGAAAAAGTGTCAACATGTGAAAACAAGTTTTCCATAATCTCATCAACAGGCAAATGCTGCAGCATCTAAAATTAAGAATAACCTGACATTTCTGAACTAAAATCAGATCACTGCTTGTTTTCCAGATGATCTGACTTCCCAGATTGCTTTTCCTACCTGCTGTATGCTGATCCCATGTACTGAAGTGCATCGCTAAGCTCCTGACCAGACGAGATTTGCTGCACAGGGGATTCTGCAGGCAATACACTAAGTTAAAATCAACTTGAAGGGTTACAGTCAAAAAAGCAGGTATGTCTTAACAGGCACAAACCTCTTTTTAAGCTTCTGTGCGTCACAGAATAAAACCAAAAGTAAAGTTTGTAGCCAAAGTCTCACTCTGAATATCTTAAAATAAAATTTATAATGTGAAACTGGTAATTTTTCTTATGGCAGGATTTTAGTTAAAAATGTGATTAGTTAAAACACCTCCTTGCAAGCCTAAAAGGTCTTAAATATTCCCCTGCCTTGTGATCAAATGGCTAGGCAAACCCTATCAGCTTCTGCAGATTTTTACATTTCTGTTGAAATAAGGAACTATTGTGTTCCTCTTGGGTTGAAAGAAATC
This sequence comes from Balaeniceps rex, assembly GCA_013401315.1. Classification (NCBI taxonomy): domain Eukaryota; kingdom Metazoa; phylum Chordata; class Aves; order Pelecaniformes; family Balaenicipitidae; genus Balaeniceps; species Balaeniceps rex. Next base: position 35,437 of record VYZW01034747.1, on the reverse strand, counting down.
TCTTATAAATCTGCATCATAACTCTTTTGAATTTGCAAGTTCTCATGGATCTGCTGTTGGTCATACTTTGGCTCAAAAGGAGTACCATGCAGTAAATTATATTAAGAAGGCAAAATCTGGGGCTTCCAAACTTAATTTGCTCTGAATCAGCAAAGTGAAACCCAGAAGCAGCTGCTCTAAGTGCTGCGCTGGGCAGTGCGCAAAGAGAGCCGTGATTCATTTTGAGCAGGGAAAGAAAATAGCCTGCTTTCTTGCTTGCTTTCTTTCTTTCTTTTTCTTTCCTTCCTTCCTTCCTTCCTTCCTTCCTTTTTTTGGAGCAGCTTTCAGGCCACAAGCATACCAGCATTTGGGAATCCAAAACTCATTGTTGCATTTCTATCACACTTTATTTTATCAAATATGATGATTTTATTATAATAAAAGTATAGAATGAAATTGCTACATGATCAGAATTAACTGCAAAGATTTTCAGAAACATCTAGAAGTTTGATTTGTTTCAAGTTCGTATCTTTTACTGTTTACTTTTTGAATTTAATCTGAAATGCAAGCAGATTGATTTTTATTTTATTTGCTACTTCGGCAGGCATCTTAAACCTATATAAATTAACCTTCTTTCTTCCTATGATTTACAAGATCAACCCTCCTGTTAAAGCAGAATTACCATTTGTGATTTTTTTCTGCATCACATCAGATTTCAGATATCACAACACATGAAAACATCCAACTGATTTTTCTTTCCCTTCAACTGAAACCTACGTTGGTTTATACATGCAACTTTCCCTTTTTTCTGTTCAGAATTTCTTCTTGTTGAAGCTTCCGGAACTCAATTTTGAGATTAAGACTGTAGTAAGAGTAGCTGGTGTTTCTAACAGCCTTTGTCATTGAAGAGAATGGCAAAAATTTTCACCTCAGGGTAATCTGGAAAATGGAATTAAAGACCTACAAAACAATTTTAAGGAACACAGGTCAGCATAAATGGCAGTAGTACGAATGGCCAAGTAAATAGGTTGGGGAGAGGGAGATGAGGAAAGGGCAGGTACTTAATTATGGATTCTAATGAAACATTAAAATTTTTTCTGATGTGAAGAGTGATCCTGTTTGTTCGCTGTGGCTGATGAATGCCACCAATTTTGGTTCAGTTTCACTTTGCTCAAGGGCTTTGAGAAAATTTCAGCAAGAAAAACCACAGCAATAATGTCATTATGGCCCTTTTCTATTTCTGAGTTGGAAAATCACTAGGCTACATAATAAAATTCAGCAAAGAAAGAGGTAAGAAGGGTACTTCAGGTGACCTAGAGACAATCATTCAGGAAACAGGTTATTGAAAAACATTGTATTAACAGCATTTGCAGCACATGTATTATTTAGATAAACTCACTTTATTTAAGACTTGATTATAACCTCTAATTATTATGCAATTCATGTATTCAACAGAAGAATTTATAAGCTAATTTGCTGACTTTATTTGTAAGTGTTTGTACTGAGAGGATCACATTAGTTTGTTCACCCACAGATTCACAATTAGGGAAAAAAAAAAAATGTTTATTTTATGGGCAGCCTATTAAAGGTTTTCAGGAAAAGAAAGTAAAATTATCCTAACTAATCTATTTTAAAAAGATTGAAATAAATCAAGTAGAAATCCCTTCAACAATCTGCTGCCAGTTTAGAACTGAAGTTCCATATTTCTGCCCTGTTTTGTGCATTGCTTTCCCATTCATCCTTTGTCGCATCTCTCTACCATGCTTAAGACTATTTGAAATATCACATACACAAGGCAGTTCTATAGCAAAAATATCAAGTCCTGGCATTGCCCAAGGTCTCACTAATACAGGGACCTTTTTCTTTCCTTGATGTATTTCTAACTTTGTGTTGAGCTTTGAACATATTTTTTTTAATTCTCAACAGTGCTTATGTCAGATTTTGACAGAGATGGTAAGATCCTACCTTACAGGATTTATGAGCTACTCTTTATGAAATGTTTGTAGAATTCAGTGCAAAGCTTAAGTAAGCAATAAAGAAGTTTTAATCAAACACATTATGAATTTTATACATTTGCAAAGCAGCTAGTTAGAGCATATTTTTATTCCTTAAGGATTTGCTTATTGCGGAGTAACCAAAATATTCATGATTCTTAATTACTTTCTGAAAAAAAAAAGAAAAGGTTCTTCCTTTGAAATTGTCATTCATTTCAACATTTCTTTAGGGCTTTCTCACATATTCCTGATACTCTGGATTGTTCCATTTAGTGAAAAGCCAAAATCCAACACCAACATGCTTTCTTTGCAGCAAGTATAGATGCTATTTTCAGCTTTGGAAGGAACAGAGATGGGAGTCAGGTCGCAGGAATGAGGGAAACCACTTGTAGGCTATATCCCATTTAAAGCATTATTAGGTGACCTCTAAAGGTCCCTTGACTTCTAAAGGTCCCTTCCAACCCAAAGCATTCTATGATTCTAGGTTATACTCTCTATATTCCATCTGTACTCTCACATCTACTTTATGTAGGGGCATTTATACCTAAACACATAAGATCTGAGATAAGAGAGTTGGTGCCTCCTTAAAGGTGACTCAGAATCCTTGGTGTCCACCCAAGCCTCAGAAGGTACTGAGAACCTGAGGTTGTGGGCCCCACCATAGAGATAGGGGTGCTTCGCAAACTCAAAACCAGCAAGTTAAAACTACAGTGAATCCTTTTTTTCTTTTTTTTTTTTAATATATGGCTTTAATATAACTCTATTAAAACTTTAATTTTGTATGCATGGAATGGTAAATAACAATGGACCACAATCTATTGTTATTATGAAGAATGAGGTGCCCCTAATCTGTTTAATAGAACCACTCTCTTGCTAATCCGTCAAGCACTTTGCCAAGGACACTGCAGGGACACTAAAAGCACCAGCTTCACCATGGTAGTATTTCTACTCAGCATGTACGCACTTGTTGGTATAAAGAAAGAACATCATTTGTTGTTACTAACAGCTTTCATCTTCAGAAAAAAAGCATCACTACACAGCAAAGTTCTTTTCTATTGATCAATTTTTATACCACCATTAATGTATGAAAGCTCCAGGATTTACAGCTATCCAGAGCTGGGCCCCAGCATAAGTTTCTCTGAATTTCAGTTCTTGACAGGCAAATCAAGAATGGAGGGCTTGATTGCAATGGGACACTCCACATGGGTCAGAGCAGAAGCAAAAGAAGTGTATGGCCCACTGAAACCACATCTTGTCAATCAGGCTGTCAGATTATTTTGAAAATCTTTTATTTTGAAAATCTTTACTAGTCAGCATGAAATTCTTTCAAAAATTCATTGAGATCATTTTTTTTCTCTTTGAACTCTGTAGGAATCATCTTCAAGCAATAAAATCATATCGCCTGCCGGAAAGGAAAAAAAGAAGTGTATTTTTACACCGCTCATAGCATTGCAACATTTATGAACCAGTGCATTTTAGTTAAAGCTGTGGCATTCAGCTTTTTCATGAAGCATGATGAGTTTTCCATAAATTGCAGCCACGTCTCTCCTAGGGGGATATGAATAAAGTCTATTTATGGAATATTCAGCAAGTGGATGCAGGGTGAAAATATCACTTGTATCTTCAAAGACTAAATTAGCAAGTTTCTGCATCCTGGATTCCATAATCTTGTCCATAAGCTTTTTTTCTCCTCCAAATTTTATATTTTTTTGCAGAATCACATACTAATCATGTAAAATAAACCGACCTGCATACAGCCTCATAAATTTTTTGTACACGTACATAAACACACGTGTGATAGAAACGCTATAAATACAAACACATAAAACTGTGTCTAGAAATAGGAACAGCAACAAACACATTTTATAAAAAAAAATGTGAAACCAGAGACAAAAGATATGTACCTCCTCAAATGAATACCAAGATGATTTGGGTAAAGGAGCAAAGACCACCAAATCTTGCAAATACCCAATTTAATTCTCTTTCCCTTGGTCACTTTGATTTAGCTGGCAGCAATAGAAATCTGTGCCACAATGTCACAACCGCAGGTAATACTAATAGCAGTAAAAATTGTTCACCCAGAATTTGTTATGTAGTAAAATTCTGTTTTTCCAAGGAGATCAAATATCCATTAGTCTCATACTTTGTTTATACTTGACATACACAAAAGAAATATGCTCCTGGACAAGGTGGGCATAAATAATTCCAAACTTATTTTTGCAGAAAAATATAAAAGAATGTACATTCTGGGGAGCCAAAATCCCTCTTCCTACATCTTCATGTACTTGAGTCTAGCTAACAGCTAAGAGGTTGAGTGTACATTGGTTCAGAATAATAGTCAGCAATGTCTCTAAGTCAGTGATCCAAATACTGCTAATGCTGAAGCAAATGAGCTACTGTCTTCAACAGAAAATTAAAATTTTAAAAATCGCCTATTTTGACAAGGCCTGAGGCGGTTAAAATTCCATGCGCGTTTTCACTCTTGAAATGATATATGAAATCTTCAGTTGATAGGATGTTCTAGCATAGGTTCTATTATTAAGCCATGTGAAGAGGCATTGGTAATTAATACCAATTTTATTTTAGGCATCAGTACAGAAAAGTAGCTGGAAGAAGTTATTTTCAAGCAGTTCTCTCAGTCTTTCCAGACTGATGTCCTATGGATAAAATATAACCATCTTCCCAAAGAAAATGTGTGGGTTTTCAATTCCATGAAAGGTCAACCACTCTCACAAAATTAAGTTCTTAGAAGTTCCAATGTTCTTTGGTGGAAAAAAACACTAAATAATAATAGCATAATGAAGTTAGCTTGGCAACAAGCTTCCAGAAAAGAACCGACTCTCTAAAGAAAATGTTAGAGAAAAATCATTAAAACCTCCAAGATGGAGATGCTGATAGGAAACATTCTCAGGGTGCCCAGGAAAAATGTGAATTAAAATACATAAAAAGTCATTACGTTTTGTCATAGCTCAGATAAAAATTAGGAATCCTAGGAGTTAGTACCGTCAAAACCTGAGCAGAGCACAATAGTGTACAGAACTTTATTTAATAATGACAAATAATTCCAGACATTTTAACCCCAACAGGATCAGATTCTTGGCTGAACAGAAGAACTGAACGGAGAGCATCTTTCTTGCAACGTTCTTTAAGGCCAACTGTTCTGGTTTTACCACTTTCACAGGAGAAACAGCTAAGGCATATTGGTCTCTGTGTCCAATAACACCAGACACAAGACCCATCCAAAAAACAGAAAACATACTCCAAACCTAAATCTGCAAAGGCCACACTTGCACAGAGTCGGAGGTAAGCAAACAGCTTCACTGTTCTGTAGAGTTGCCTGCACATCCCTAAGTGCCTGTTGCAATTCTGTACACCATCAGTACAAGAAGACAAGAAAATTTTATGACGAGAGAGAGCAGAGCTAGGCTGGCTCCCTTCTTCTGTTGCATTGCATGATTTATTTGTATATATTAATAAACTCTACTTGTAATACTGTACATCCCAAAATTCAAGGACAAGAAGAAAAATACAAATATGTAACTGGTAAATACCACAACTTTTCCCAACGTGCTCAAGTAAATCTGGATTATTTTCACATAAATGTGCTGATCTCTAGAACCAGCACTGAATATACACACATACTGATTTGGGTTTTGATTTGGTTTGATTTGGGTTTTTTAGAAAGAAAGATCATGTTACAACATGTCAAACAAAGATATCATCATATATTTTAACCAGATGAACAGAAATGCTGAGAAGTTAAACCACTGGTCAAAATTTTAAATACATATTCTTTTAGAAGAAAAGATGACACAAAGAGAAAAGTTATCTACCAAGAAGGTTTTCTGTGTTAATCTTGCATCTTCTTGTCCTGGTTTTGGCTAGGTTAGAGTTAATTTTCTTCCTAGTAGCTGGCATAGTGCTGTGTTTTGGATTTAGTAGGAGAAGAATGCTGATAACACACTGATGTTTTAGTTGTTGCCAAGTAGTGCTTACCCTGCTCAAGGACTTTCTTTTTCAGCTTCCCATGCTCTGCCAGGTGCACAAGAAACTGGGAGGGGGCACAGCCAAGATAGTTGATCCAAACTGACCAAAGGGCTATTCCATACCATATGACGTCATGCTCAGTATATAAACTGGGGGGAGGTGGCCGGGGGGAGTGATCGCTGCTCAGGGACTGGCTGGGCGTCAGTCGGCAGGTGGTGAGCAATTGCATCACTTTTTTTTCCTGGGTTTTGTTTCTCTCGTTCTCCTTTTCATTGCAATTTTATTACTATCATTATTATTATTATTTTATTTCAATCATTAAACTGTTCTTATCTCAACCCGTGGGTTTTCTTACTCTTGCCCTTCTGATTCTCTCCCCCATCCCACCGGGGAGGGGAAGGGTGAGCGAGCGGCTGTGTGGTGCTCGGTTGCCGACTGGGGCTAAACCACGACACTTGTTGGCATCTTCACTAAGGCAACAGATTCAGGGCTCCCATTCTAGCAAAGCTATTTAACTTTCACAACTCGTTTTCCCTTTTCTCATCATAACCCTATGTCCTTCATCTCACCTTAAATTCTAAATATAATTAATGTAATTACTGAAGAAAAATTACAGTGCACGGAAGAGGCCTTTGCAGCTATTTTTAAGCAAGTTAACCAGAAGACAGAGTTGGAGTGGAAGCACGCAGTCAAATCTGCCCCCGACTCATGAGCTGACCTTGGGGAAGTTGCAAAACGATGATGACATCCCTCACACCTGGCCTGACTCAGCATTTCTTTTTAATATCACGATTGGCCCTGCTCTGAGTGGGGTCTGAACCAGATGACGGCACAGGTCCGGTCCAGCTACACTGTATTGATTCCATACTGTAACGTTCAGTGCTTTTCAACTTCTTTAAAGCTTTCATAGCTCACTCACAATACTCCCTTCAACAACAACAAAACAAAACCAACTTATCCAAAGTATCGCAATAAATTTTCAATAAAGGTGGAAGACAAAACCAGATGGTCTGAGACCTGGAACTTCAAGCTTTTGTCATAAATTTATTTCTTCCTTCTCCCACCACTTTGCTTTAGTGCCTCCACCTTTAATCTAAATTTTGTATTCTGAAACTATGGGTTTGTGGTATTTAAGTGCGTTTGCAAAGCACTTCAAAAGTGAAATGTAACTACTAGAAGTGATTTCATAATTTAAAAATATCTATTAAAATTCTAGTACATGGCATTTTTCATTTGTCTTTATTCCTGTAAATATTTGTTCCAAAATATGCAGCAAGAGTGCTAAATGAAAGAGGTTACAGTACAGTCTCTACACGACATATAGAAGAAACTAGAAACAGTACAAATATTGAAGAAAGTGTTTCTGTCATTCAAAACATACCTCATACACAAATAACAACTATACAGACCTCCACACCCTCCCAGATCATTATATGGATGTCAAATTTGCCTCCAATTCTGTGTTTCCAGCCCTCTGGGACAAAGCAGAAACATCTGCCTTTATTTCAGCTGCCTGTCTAACAGTAAGTTTTAAGATAAATCACCCTCTATGAATAATTAATACCGCCTTCTCAGTTAGATTTGTGATTATTAAGTCATTGTTTGTTTATTTTCACTGATGATTACCTCTGTTTTCCCTTCTCGCATTTAGTCATACAACTCTGGAGAAAAATGAAACTTCATCAGATAATTTGCAAATTTTGGTTAGGATTGAGCAGTCAGTTCTTAAAGAGTTCTGTATTTTAAAGTATCTAGCTGAATAGGTATACGGATCAAAGGATATTCTGCGATAGGATTTCATATGCACAGAACCAACCTTGGATTATAAAGTACTCCAGCAGTGGAAGGTCTTAAGGTTGGTACGCTGAAGCCCAGAGAGAAGGGCATCGGTCATAAGACACAATTTTTAATGAGGATCAGATAAAGAAGGGTTGGGATAGGGATGAAGGAGATTCCACTTCCTTAGCAAACTATTTCCTCTCTCTTTTTGGGAACAGAGGATCTGAGTCTGCAGTTCTCAAAGCAGTCACGGCAATCTTCCCACCAACCATTCAAATCACTAACGCTACAGAAAACTATCTGTGTTTCTCACTGGGTTTCTCTTCTGTCAGACTGCTGTGTTAAATCAGCGCTGGGAAGTCTGGCAAGAGGCAAAGCTGGAACAAATTAGGTAGTAAAAGTGTACAAAGTAATTGAGGAAATCATCTGGAGGAAGACTTGGCAGTGAGGGGAGAAAACTGTTTTCAGAGAGATCAATTCCTTAGTTTGACTTACCCGGCACCTATACAAACACTTGTGCCAAAACCCAGGAGTACACAGCCAGGCAGAGGGGAGTGCACAAATACTCCCTCGTAGCAGCCCTCGTCTTAGGTCAATTAAAAGTCCTCCTCAAACTACGCTTGAGGAAGGAGAAGGCACGCAGTGGGTTGCAGGATCAGGAGGACACTAGGAATCTGAAATCCCATCTGAAGTTCCTCTGAGCCTTGATACTGAACTGGGCTTGGAATAAACTGAGAGTAGATTTGTGGATGCTCTACCTACAGTTACAAATAAAACTTTTTCCTAGAGGTGGTTTCTTGCAATTCCAGGATGAGGAAGTTCTTTGGACAGAACTATTGCTGCGATGCTGAGGAGGGTATTTGGAAGTCTTCATGCAGGACATAAGTCTAATTTAGCCTGGAGAAGAGGAGGCTGAGGGGAGACCTTATCGCCCTCTACAACTACCTGAAAGGAGGTTGTAGTGAGGTGGGTGTTGGTCTCTTCTCCCAAGTAACAAGTGATAGGACAAGAGGCAATGGCCTCAAGTTGCGCCGAGGCAGGTTTAGATGAGGTATTACGAACAATTTCTTGACGGAAAGGGTTGTCAAATATTGGAACAGGTTGCCCAGGGAAGTGGTCGAGTCACCATCCCTGGATGTATTTAAAGGACGGGTAGACGAGGCGCTTAGGGACATGGTTTAGTAGTGGACAGGTACGGTTGGACTCGATGATCTTAAAGGTCTTTTCCAACCAAATGATTCTGTCATTCTGTGATTCTATAATGCCACCTTATTGCCAAGCCAGTGGCAGCTAAAGGGAGTAACAAAAAAAGATTTGTGAAACAGCCCAATTACAAGCAAAAGGACTACTCTGATCTGTAAATAAAGATACTGGAAGTAATTCAGTGTAGAAAAACATTTGCTTTGCTTATTAATCAGGGATATTGCCAAGAGCAAAATATAGTCCCATAGTTTTAGTTTAATTTCAAAACTGGTGTGAAAGTCACACGTTATTAAACCCTGAATAGGAGACATTGTTCTGACCAATCATTTTCTAAGCTTTATTCACCATCATTCATTCCTAGTGCATTTTAAGCCAGCATCATGAATGAGTCATTCACTGGTTAAACCAGGAGGCTGCAAGACTGAACTTCCCACTATATTACTGTCTTATTTTGTAGCCCGAGGCAAAGTAACGATCTTTTCTCAGCCTGTCTATATGTAATATGCACATTAAGCTTCTCACAGGGATATGATTTGCTCACTGATGATAAGAAACATTTCAGTGTTCTCAGAAAAACAGCATCATAAATTCACAGGAGGTAAGCAACAGAGTGAAAAAACAACTGTCTTCTCATACCAGTGCAGTTGGACAATTTAAAAGTTACAGCAAACTTTTCACCTAGATATATACCATTCTCTCGTATCAAGCTCTCCAAGGTTTGTGTTTTTTTTTTTTTAAAAAAAACCAAAAATATCAGCTTCCCAAGTCAGCTTCCAGCCTTATAAACATAATGTTGGCCAAAAGAGAAAAGTCAGAAGTTCACCCTGCCCTCAGAGAAAGATACCCATTTGACTGTTTCAGGACTGCTAATATGGAGCCAGAAGGGATGAGATCTTCCACGTCATCCCACGAACCCTGAGAGAGAACAGGAACGGCAAGACTTGAGCTCTGTCAGCTCAGGAGGACAACACAAGCCAAGAAAAATGAAGGAGATGCTGGAGAGCATATTAGCACAAGCCGAGTTGGAAAGCTGACGTGGGAGAAGGAGTTCAGGGAAGGAACCAGATAAAATGGCGAAGATAGGATTTGCTTCTGCAGTTAAACAGACTTGCTCATTTAGTTTATTAAAATGCCACCAGAGCCTTGGTCAGTGATGCAGTTGCCGAGACTGATAACGATATGCTGCTTCAGATACGGACAGAAAGAGGAGCTCTAGCAGTTCTGCAGGAGAATTTTGCAACATTTTCTTCTGGGAACTAGTTAGAAACTTGAGCTATCAAAGAGGCTATCTGCTTACATAGTCATGTTCCTAGCTCGTATTTCACTTTGTTCTTAGATGCAATGCTTGATGTCCAACTTAGACATCTTCACAGGCTTGGGCTCCCTCACGTCATACCTACATCCTCCTTCCATGTTTTTAAAAATCAGTTTGGATTATTCATTGTACAGTTCCTAGACTCAGAGTTATTGGGTGAAAAGGCAAAATTATTCTTTCATCTTCAACTTTTACTCCCTAGGAACAGAATGATTATTTTAGAAGTTGCATGCGCTGGTTGAGGTATTCCCTTCAGAAGTGTCGAGGAATGTTTTGGAAGGAATTTTCTTGGCCTACTGTAATGCAACTTGGCAGAAACATGGTTTTCCCTGATGAAGTCTTGGCTTATTTATCTATGTTTATGTTGAACATATCACAGAAAAATTCTGTGAATTAACAAAGCAAATATATATTTCTATGTAGTTACTTAGACCTCTGTACGGAACAAGCCTGTAGGTGTATTTATGCAGCAAACAAATTATGTATGTTGGCAGGCAACAGTAACAGTACCTTTTATCACATCGTATCAACATTTCCAGCATGTCAACAGCACACAGGTCAGAATCTTGAACAAAGAGGAAGATTTTACACTAAGACCTAGTCATTTAATTGACAGCAAGAACAACAAAGTTCATTTCCAGAAATGTTTTACCCTTAAGTATCCCAATTTAGGATTTTGTTAACATAAATTGCACTGGATCCCAAATGCCAAAATGCTATATAGAAAGAGATGCCGTGAGACAAGGCTATCTATAGCTCTTAATTCCTTACAAATCTTGAATGGCACCCAACCACAAGCAGGAAACCACAGCAAAAATGTGTCTTAAGGCTCTTTCAGAGATTCATGAGAGCTTTAAACAAAATAAAACAAGTCAGTAGTTACACTTACCATTCACTAGCAGCAAGTCACTAGTTACACATAAAATACATCTACTTAACAAAACAGGACTGGAATCACAAGTCATCCTAGCTTTGTATTATGGAGACAGCATTAGCATTGACAAGACTCCCAAGCTGAGCAAATTTAAAGGACAGGACAATTAAAATGTTAGCCACTGCCTGCAGCTTCATTTGCAAAAGCGTTCTCGACACTGCCACCATCAAACAACTACTGCTTCAGAGTGAAACGCTAAGACCTAGTACTTCATTTTAATTTGAACTGGATCTACAGCGTAGGCTCTGTATATACAATAAACTGCAGTCATGGATTAGCTCAAGTAGATAAACTGAACTCTCCAGATACTGCTCTGTACCAGCCAGAAAAGCTGCAGTTGAAATTATGAGATTTTCTGATGTACATACAGTTTTGCACAGTCCCCACACATCTCTCAAAGCAACTCAATCTTTCTCTAATAACAACCCTTGATATTTCAGTTGCTGCGAGGAGATTTAAACCGAGATTCCTAAACCGAAACTTCAGCTGTGTCAGGAATCGTTAATCCTTTTATATAGTAACCAGGAGCCAAATACATTTTGTGATGACATACTGCAAATAAAAGGACTTGCAGAGCCATCAAACGTGCTAGGGGCATCGCTACAAAATTCAGCATAGGTATATGAGGTCAGAACTAGGTCACATTTCCATATTTTATAGAATTTGCCAAGTTTCAAATTAGAGGCAATCACATAATAAATCTCAAAACACAAGAGAGTAAGAAGATAAAAATTCCCCTTGGTTAACAAACAAATCAAGAAAAGAATATACAAGTCAGATATAGCAGAAAGGAGAACAGATAAAACCTCTCTCACAAAAAACATTTTCAGAGAACAGTAATTACAGGCAAGTATTTTTGTCTTCACTACAGACACAGCTTTGACATTTCCACTCTCTCACGGAAACTATGTTTTTAAAGCAAAAATATGAAACTAGGAAAAGGCAACTGTCAGTTGCTGCATGTTCGTTGAATCTATGTCAATAAAGGCCGGCATGTCTACTTTGCAATTGTTTTTAACCTATCTCTGTACATGGAAGAGATCCAGAGGAGAATTTAATGAAAACAAAGTGGTTTAGTAACTGACTTGCATTGAATTTTAAAAATTTAGAGCAAAGTTGAATGTCAGTAGATACCAAAATTTACCAGTCTTCATGCCAATGCACAATGAAGCGGAAGCATTAGCCCATTAGACTCCAAAAGAGCTGCCTTTGCTTTCATTAACAAAAGCCACTGTTGGTAAAAAAAGAAAAAAATCCTTTATTTCTCCCAAGAATGCTTAGCTAATAAAGCAAATTAGGTAGCATGTGAACAGCTAACTGTAAAAAAAAGCAACTACAAAAAAAAAAAAGACATGATAGCGATTGTAAAATTGCAACAAAGACACAACCATCGAAGTAATTAAAGCTAGTCTAAGCCCAAACAAGAATTAGTCTAAGAAAGCAAGAGAGAATGCAGCACAGATAGCAAACCTACATGGGATTTCACAGGACTAGCAAGTATGAAAAGCATCAAGATTAACCAGGGAAATTGAAGAAAACTAGCGCGTACATCAGGATTTCCACAATACTCTAGCAGCTAGAACAGCAAAATCATACGCATTTTCACACAAAACATCAACAATCGATTAAAGACTATTTCATCAGTCTGTGACCTAGAACTTACTTTTTTTCCCACAAACACCATGACTACTTCTACAGGCTATGAAAGCTATAAACAAGTAACATTAATTTGCAGTTAAGATCATTGATTATGAGTTTACGTATTTTTTTATCATATTCTCTGCTGATCCCTTCCGTAGTCTAGCAGTTATAGAAAGAAACAAAAAACATCCTGAATTCTTTCTTTTGAAAGAAATCTTTGTGCTACCATCAAAATCCCAGGAATTTCCAGTTCTCCCAATATATTAAATCCATCACTGATGTCTATAAAGTTTCTCTTTCATTAAGAAAGTGTGCGTATATATACACATCGTGAAGTCAAGAACTCAGAATAAATTCCTCCATTCCATATACTATGTGAATATCTTACATATGAGCAACCACCTCCCAAGTCAGGTAGTGTCCTCCTTTTTCCAAGTCATGCGTGTTCAAAGATAGCAAACCAATAAAAAGAAAAAAACATCCTGGCACCACAGGACCTAAAGCTCTGAGGAGCAGATACCAACATAGGTTTAAAGAGTTAGAGCAGGGATGGGCCAAGCCCTTTGAATGGCATCACGACAGCTTTTGACAGCCTCTTCTTGGACATTCTCTTCCACATGAAGACTGGCTGTTCATGCAGGTTTCCTCCTGCGCAACTGAGCCTCTCTCCACCTATCATCCCTGCTCCTCATGGCCGTCCTCAGACTTGTTCCTGTGTTTCGTATGATGGTAAGCTAAATTAAGAGCTTATCACCTCACAGCAGGGAGGAGGAGAAGCTGGGCTGCCTCCTGCCCTCCTCTTCTGCCCACCCCTGGCTCTCGCCGCATGAGCCAGCTGCTCCTTTGCCCCAGCACTCGCCACCCCATCACAAGGCATACTGATTCAACCTCCTAACCTCCCCCCCCCCCCAAAAAAAAAGAGAAACTACTATTTATTTTTTCCTGGTTTTTTTTTCTGCTGTTTTAGTGAGCTGATTGGAGTCACTGTGCCATGAAGTGACAGAGCCAGAAACACACGAGTTTCTTTCACGTAAGAGTGTGAGATGAGAGATAATGGGCCTAAGCAACATCTGTCAGTTTTGATAGGAACAAGCCATTAATGCCTTGTCTTTTCATAAAGCCATACCCTCCCTTTCTCTGTCATTCCCTTCAGCCAATGCCCATTTACCTAAATCTCATTCAATTACAAAAGAAAATAATTGCAGAATTGAGATCTCTTCAGTTTCCCCAATTCTTTTTTGACAATCCTTCAATTTTTGGTTTATTTATGTAGAGATCCTGAGGACAGGAGCTGCCTCTTAATGTGTGCTCACTCTGTGCTGCTACCTGGCACGATTCTAGCAGACAGAACAATGTAACAGTTATAACCACATGGTTATAACTAAGTCAAATACTGCCTATAGAGAAAGCCTGGAAAAGATGGTGTTAAAAATACTGGTTTGGGTATGCAGAAAGAGTAGAATTAATATAATTTCCTGATATGAAGGAGCCTGTTTCAAAAAGTATGTGATAATGGACTCCATGCGTCAGAAGATAAGAACAACCTCCAGCAGCAAGACCTCGAAGAAATTCTTAGAGAAGTACAATTAATTTCATTATACCCTGAGAAGAAAGTGTACCTATCAGTGTATTATTTTACTCATACTTTTCTTATGCTACATGTTTGGTGAATAAAAAGAGTTACACAGCAGCTTATTAGTATTAAAATACGATGACAGTGCCTGTGTCTCCCCAAGCAGCACAAAACTCCAGACTCACATCCTCTGAAAAATCTTTTCATTTTTATAAGCCATCTGTCAACAGGCCATTTCTCCTCTGCCTTTCCTTTGATCATACAGCCCTAATTTTCTCAATGTGGCAATTAATCTCTTTTCCCCCTGATTTTTACATGAAGATATTAGAAAACCCTCTGAAGCCTCCACATTGTACACTCAGCTAATATATGCAGCCTTGTATTCCTATAATTATCCCTTTTTTCCCCTCCTTTCTCCCTTTTACATATCATCTATCATATCCCGTTACAATAGGACCACATGATCTTTTTGTGCTTGCTGAGTACCTATCCACTGTGCTACGAGCTGTCCTGTAGCAGATATAATCACCGTCACCCACAATTCTGTTCCTCAAATTACCAGTAGAAATCTCCAGGCTCTTTTTTCTTTGGCAAACTACACGTTGATATTATGTCTCCCGTTCATGCAGTACGCTGCTAAGAAAATGAATGGTGTAGATGTCAGGCAGAATAGCGTGTACTTAAAATTCTTCGCTATTTCAGCAGATTGCCTTTTGCTTGCATTAGGTCTTATCCCCTTTAATAAAAAACTCTCCTAGAATGAATCTTTTGACGAATAGGTATTGAGATAGTCTTTGGGAAAATAAAATCATTCACTTAAGGAGAAGTAGAACATTTAATGTGATTGGATACATCATCCTTCCCCGAGTATTCATTTCATGCACAAAATCCTTTTGATGCTTTATACCTTTAGTGTCACAATAAAGAAATCTTCTTATTACTGAAGAACGATAAGAGAGTAAACAGCAGCTGTGTGATAGCACTGATGTAGCAGAACATATCCCCGCGAGGATTCTTGACCTTTCAGCCTCGGTTTTCAATGCTGCAGCTAAAAATATCTTTTCTCCACTGACAAACATTACAGCTACATGCTGCAGAATAGCAATGAGGAGCTTTATGCTCTGATGGCTTTACTATAAATAGAATCTCTTCAATGCTAAAAGCTCTTCATTAAAAGGATTAGTGACTACAACACACAACAGGAACAACCGATACCAAACCTCAGGCTTTGTAGCACAAACTGATTTTAAATGTACTAGATTTAAGATTGCCAATGTAACTGTGCAATTTGGTGAGTAAAGAAGAAGGAGAAAGAACTCTCTCCTCCCCATGCAACATTTTGGAGAGCTGTCTTTGATATAAAATTAATAGTTGGAGGAATCAGCTTCCTAGTATTCTCATTTTCTCCAGTTCAATGCCAAATTGACTGTATAATGCAATGTCAAAACGAAGTACAAAGTCACAACAAAACTGATGTCAGTGCTTGAGCATAATAAATGATCAGTTATCTGCTAGAGCAGAAAATTTTTCTTTCCTGCCCGGTTTAAGATAGGGACGCAAATTCTCACAAGGCTAGGCTGCGGCTCTGCAGCGCTCAGCTACATTGCGGTAAGAGTCACTCTCGGTGACTGAAGTAGGAGGGTGACAAAGGCAGGGACGAGGAGAAGACAAACAGAATGGGAATCCAACTTACCCTTTCAGGATAAATACTTAATAAAGCCAGCAATAGGAAGTTACTTTCAGATCCGTTGGCAAATATACCATCAGACCCATGTCTCACAAATACTACACCATGGGAAAAAGACCAGAGACGAGATGTAAATTAAAGCAGAAATAACATACATTTTTTAAGTGATGAGTTACCCTAACATAGCAACAGTGAGACTGACTAGGAATTCGGAAACTTTGAGGAAGAAGATAAATATTACCTGCCAAACATGAGACAAATTGACCATCTACAAAGAGTAGAAATAACAAGCTGGTCGAGTACCCTGTTAACAAAAACGTGTCTGTAGCATTCGAAGATTTTTAAACTTCACTGATAAAAATTGTGGTGTATGCGCAGTCAATCAATGAAATGCAATCCCCTCCGACACTAATCGTATTTGAAGACACACAATAACCCTGCACAACCACTGTGAAAGGGAACTATTTCATACTCAGATGCAGTTTACTTGCTCCCATCTTAGCCTGGACTACATCTTTCAACGGACCATGCCTACAATTAGCAGTGCTTACAATTAGCTTTATAAATGGGCTAAGTCTGTCATCTAAGTACCCGTCATCCCTGGGCCCACACAAGCAAGACTTCACCCTCCAACAGAAGGGTGTTCCTTGCAGCACCTTGGTATATATGTGAAAAATCTTATTCCAAAACGCCCCAAAACACACCA
>VYZW01034747.1:7535-18396 GCA_013401315.1 Balaeniceps rex | reverse complement strand
ACACCCCAAAAAAAAAAAAAAAAAGCGATCAGAGAATATGTACTGAAAGACGAGAGGGTATATCAAGCCTTCAAACCACTGAGGTTTTTAAAGAAAGGATCATCTGTCTATGGATCCATTCTATGTTTTTAATTGACAAAACTGCCCCATCTGACTGCCCATCATTGAATTCCACTCATCATCCTTTAACTTTTTTTTCTTGTGGTTCTGCGATTATGCTTTTGCTTCAGCATTTTTAACCTGTTTGAATTAAAGCAGATGTGGTAAGGTAATTCAAATTATTTTTTCAATAAAAGGCATCGTTTTGATTAGTTGGTACTAGTGGCACATTTAAATCCACTCTGGGTTTTCCTCTTTTATATTTGTTTATTGTTAGAGAACGGAAATTTTATCAAACATAAACCAAATTTAGATTACCAGAAAAAACTAAGGATGGCTTTTCCCCTCTGACATTTAGACAAATGGCAAATTTTGATTCCCTGCAAAAATTGCTAATATGCAGAACTACATACTTTTTTTCATTTTAAATTAGAGGATTTGCTACGAACATGCCATACGCTGTGTGATATGTTTAACAGAATGTTACACTTCTAATTGCATACCAATCAAGGGCTCGTATTTTCCAACAATTAGCAGGGTAAAGTATAAATTTCCTGGTGTCGTCGGTGCTTTCAGGCATCCAACAGAGCCTACAATATTTTAATCCACACATCTTCAAAATCACAAACATGATTTGGCTTCAGTAAGAGACCTCCACACACAGGAGACTGAAAAGGAGAAGATGGGGAGAGAGGGGAATGGAAGATGCATTTCTACTGACAGCACCATCCTTTTAACTTCCCAGGATTTCCCATAAAAGTTCTAAGATACTCAACCCCAGAAATGGGGTAGAGATCTCAGGCGGAGTTTTAGGGGTAGGCTGAGGTTTGGTTTTTTTTGGGGGGTGGTGTCAATCAATGTATATCTCTTTATAACGCCTTCACCTTCCATAATGAGGTTTCTCTGCTACCACAGGTTGAAAGGAAGAAATATGCAGCTACTTCTGACATCTTATGGATCTTATAGAATGAGCTTATCTGAACTTTTGAAAATTACCCAGTTTCATGGGTAAGCCCAAGAAACTAAATATTCTGTATTCTTGCCAATTATAGCTAGCTTGAATGCGGGATGGGAATGGAAAAATCAGGAAACAGCTATAGGTAGATCTGGTGAAGGGTCTGGAGAGGAAGTTTTATGAGGAGCGACTGAGGGAACTGGGGTTGTTTAGCCTGGAGAAGAGGAAGCTGAGGGGAGACCTTATCGCCCTCTACAACTACCTGAAAGGAGGTTGTAGTGAGGTGGCTGTTGGTCTCTTCTCCCAAGTAGCAAGTGATAGGACAAGAGGAAACGGCCTCAAGTTGCGCCAGGGGAGGTTTAGATTGGATATTGGGGTAATTTCTTCAATGAAATGTTTATCAAGCACTGAAACAGGCTGCCCAGAGAGGTGGTGGAGTCACAATCCCTGGAGGTATTCAAAAAACGTGTAGACGTGGCACTCTGGGACATGGTATAGTAGGCATGGTGGTGTTGGGATGACGGTTGGACTAGATGATCCTAGGGGTCTTTTCCAACCTTAATGATTCTATGATTCCATCTTGGTAACTTCCACTTTCTTAGGCAGTAGAAGGTATCCGATCCTGATCTTCACCATACAGCTATCAAAAGTTTCAAAGAGATTTTATGCTGACATTAGCCTGCTTTTTATTTGTATCTATTAACTTACTTGCTGATATTCAAATTTCACTAACAAGTGATGAGTCTTCCCATCATATCATTTATTATTTATGATGGAGCAGGAGTGAGCTACTTAATGAATAGCAAGATGACTCGGATTCATTTTAATCCCTGTTTCAAAATAGAAAGAATCCCAAATGACTTTTCACCTAGACATTTTACATATGAGTAAAATTCTACTGAACCAAATATTTACTTATGTTTATTTCGGAGTTTGCAAACTTTAATAAATTCACTTTGCCATCAGAATATAAAGTAATGACAATTAAAGACTTGTCTAATCACTGCTTATAAAGATAGTTTTAATTTGCTATTAATTGCCAGATACCATGTACTCAGATTTAATTTCTAGTGAAATGCTCAGGGCAATTCCACTTTAGCACTGAAAATATTTGAACCTGCACTTCCATCTCCTGTTTCTTCAGCGCTATCTCAGAGCTCAGAAAAGCCCTTCATATAGCCTCCTCTCTAGATTTTAGCACATCAGGAAAAGCGTAGGAGTCATCACTACAGTATTGCAGTTTAAAGCTTCTTCCCAAAGGTAGTTCAAAGACTTTATTACTGCCAGTTTGGGTATAAATAGTGCTATCCAACAATATTACCCAATGATATCCAAAAGACTGGCATACTGGGAATATGCATGTTGTTAGCATGAACTTACATGAAAAATGAAAATAACTGAACAATCAAGGGTCACATTTGGAATCTGAGGAACATTCAGTATCCCATACAGAATATACTGAGTTTCTAATGAGAAGAGTAAACTATAATGTGAGATAACTGAAGGCACAGACAACCTGCTTCAAAAATCCAATGGAGCAATGGGTTAGTATCTATAGACAAGATCTGAATAAAATGTAGTTCCTGGGCTAAATGAAATCTCTGGTTTTCTGTAATGCTTCGGTCCCTTCATCTTTAAATTTAGACACGCAACAATTTTCTGATGACTTCACACCACTGAACTATCCAACTTAATTTGACTAAAGGTTTGCTGATTATTGTGGCATGCTGTATGGCAATGAACAGCTCCACAGACTGAAGCTCCAGATGAAAGACAGAGGTATACACCATCTGTGGTATTTTACATAAATTAGGTAACACTACTGGATTATTACCAAGTTGCCGGCACAAATGCAATACAAAAGATACTTTAAAAGAGAACAAGAAGGATTAAGAATGATGCTATACAGTATGTCAGAGTTGTTCTTAACCTCACACAACACATTGCCTAAGAAACAATTTATTACAAGAACAGAAGGAAACCGGTGAAGGTTAGTTCTGCATGATGATCAAGTAGTTGGATTTTTTCACTCTCTCAAAATAACTGCAGAATTTCATTGTCTGCCACCGTGCCTTTTGAAGAACAGCTTCCAGATTATCATCGCCAACCTCTATTACAAGCTGCCTCCTCCCCTATCAGGCATGTATCGCTACATGTCACAGTCCTGGTTTGCCTCTGCTCATTTTTACTTGACTGAATTATGCATAGCTTTCTGAATGGACCTCTTGTACCAAAACTATTTACTGTGACAGCTAGAAAGCCAAAACAATTTCTCATAAGCAAACAATCCTGTATCATCTCATTTTCATTCCTTGCCTTGTGTCATTCTAGCGTATTTTTTACCTTTGTGTAGTATCTATTGCTTTTGCAAAGATTTCTGAGTATTACTGGGTCCAAGGAACTGCATGGACTGCACTACAACCTCCCCAAAAGACAATAATTGGAAGCAATATCCAGATATTGAAGTAACAATCTGTGGTGGGTTGACCTTGGTCATCTGCCACATGCCCACCCAGCTGCTTGCTCACTCCCCCTCCACAACAGGACAGTGGGAGAAAAAAGGATAAAAAAGCTCATGGGTCAAGATAAAGACAAGGAGATCGCTTACCAGTCACTGTCACAGGCAAAACAGGCTCCACTTGGGGAAATTAAACTTATTGCCAATTAAAATAGATTTAGATGGTAAAAGACTAAGTCAAAATTTAAAACACCTTCACCCCTTGAGTCCCGATTCCTCTCCCTCCAGGGGCACAGGGGTGGCCATGGGGGTTGCGGTCAGTCCATCCCAGCCCCTCTCGGCCGCTCCTCCCTCCTCACACATCTCCCTGCTCCAGCGCGGGCCCTTCCCCGGGCTGCAGTCCTTCAGGTACAACCGGCTCCCGCCTGGGCTCTCCACGGCCGCAGCTCCTGCAGGAAATCTCCCCCTGCTGCGGCGTGGGGCCCTCCCCGGGCTGCAGGGTGGGTCTCTGCTCCAGCGGGGTCTCTGCAGGGCTGCAGGGGATCCCTGCTGCGGGCCTGCAGCACCTCCTGCCCTCCTCCTCCTCCGGCCTGGGGCTCCCTCTGCTGCTGCTCCCTCCTGGGCTTCCTCCTCCTCTGCCTGTGCCGCCTTTTGCCCTTTCGGAAACCTGTTTTCCCCCCGGTGCCCCCAGCTTGGCTGAGGGGCTCAGCTGTGTCCTGCGGTGGGGCCGCTGGGACCGGCTGGGACCGGCTGTGTCTGGCATGGGGCAGCCCCGGCCTCTCCTCACAGAGGCCACAACTGGGCATGGACACCCCGTACATTTTCATTTCCAAGATTTTGTGCGTGGTGAAAATCGTAATTATTGTGCAATGGAAACTAACCTAAACTTGAAATTCATCTGTATATCTGCATTTCCTAACAATTGTTGAATTTCCAGCTAGCAACACCAATGGCTACTACAAGAAACACGTCTTTGATTCTACATTCATAAGGACAATACAAGCCACCTGGACAGAAAAATGTCACTTTGTCACTCAGAATACAAGCCTAGATAATAGGAAAAAAAGCTGTTATATATCTGACGATTTAGCAATCGAGCTGCAGGCATCAATCCAATTCTTACTAGACAGCTACCCAGGTGCAGGGTTCACAGCCACAAATGGACAGTTTTCTCAGCATCAGGGCAAATGACAGCGGGAAGGAGACTTTCTTCAGAAAATATCTTCTATAGCAACATCATCAGCACAGCCAGGGGAATGTCACGGACTTGGCGAATACAACATCAGCTGTTCGGAGAAATGACTCCCAAAGTCATGTGGAGCATCTTCCTTACTGTTTGCTAAGAAAGACTTTAAGTGATGAAAAAAAACTAACACCACAGGAATTTCACATCAACGGACAAACTGTACTCCATTTGAAATAGTAGAGATACGTCTTCACAACATGATATTAACCTCTGACAGAAATAAGGCCTGATACTGCTTTACTACACTACTGGTCATGGTGTTGAGTAGCTGAAACTTGAAATGTAATCAAAATTAATTTCTGAAAGTTTGGGTGGTTTAATTATTTTGTATTTACTCAGAGTGATTACATTATTACCCACCTTAAACATTAAAGATCCTGCTACGCTCAGGAGACAGCAGCAACTGGCTAACCACTGTGTTGTAGCCAGACACCAACAAAATTCACAGTGGTCTTAATACATAATTTTTGAAATGAGCCAGAAGGTTTAATAAGCTGGATTTACTCCATCATTGGCAGTTATCAAACTAATGTTTGTGAGAGAGGCAATGTTGGTTTCGATAGCCTACATCATGTTCTGTGAAATAGTAAATATTCACTATAATTTTGGTGATTAATAGAGGACAACAGATAGTCTTGAAAATGAAAGCACAGATTTACTTTATTAAGGTAGAGGTCATTAAGGATCTGTGTCAGGAATGATCCTACTGAAGATCTAATTTTGTAATCTAGATCTAAGAAGAAAAAAAATCTTTACAACAGACGCAGACAGAAGCTACTGAGATAATTGTGGAGTGGGCAATAAAAAACCCCATTATGCTACCAAGACTAGGAGAGGTAGTCCTGGCTGCTGTCTCAAAACGCACAAAAGAAAGAGCAAGAGTAAAAAAGGCAAACATCAGAGACTGAGAAAAGCTATTTAAACTAAAGAACAATATTGACATGAGAACAAAAGGGCTGGAAATGAGTCACAAATAAATTTAATCTTGAAATTCCTATTCACAGCCAGGTTCTCAGATGGAGCTCAATAAGTTTACAAAAGGCTCTCCAAACAAAATTATATTGAGACACCTTCTGCAATCTACTTCTGAATTAAATAACATAAAGATGTATATTTCATGTTATGAGATTCATTTAAAACAATATGTGGACAATACAAAACACTATCTATTAAGTACCCATAACCAGAAATAATTTCCTTCCAATACAACTTAACTGTTTAACAAAACCAGTTCATAAATAGCGAATAGTGAGCACGCTGATGATTAATACCTTCATTAGGAACAGATGTTCAGAAACTCACTGGTTGCTCCAGCAAGTTATACAAAATTATAGTCGCTAGGAAACCAGAAGAGGTCATTTTGCCTCTTTAACAGGCAAAGTTCAGGACGTTCACTCCAACTGACAGCTGTTTACTGATCTTTTCATCCAAATCTCAAAACTCAGATTACGTTTCTCACTCATTTTTCATTTTCCTTGTTTCACTACCACTATTTGGCAATTTCATTAGTGAGAGAAACCTGCATGTTTTCTTTCTGGAAGTGAAGCATATATGGGGAAAACTGTGATAGCAAAGCAAGAAGTAAGGCAGTTATTGGGAGTTAGATGCCATGAAGGAACCCACCAGGCAGCACAGGGTGGACACCTGTCCCCACGGGGTCTGCTTCCATTTTGGAGACTTTATGCATAAGCCTAAATTTCTGGGCAGAATGAAGGAGCTACAAATATATCTCATTTCAAACACGGGATCTGAATCCAAGAGGCCTAACGTACAGGTGCAAAGTCATGTTTTACCCAGTCTACCTGTCTGAGCTATGGGTAAGGCAAAGCCCAAGCCAAGAAGCCCTGCCAGATCTGAGCTGCTGATCCCCCCACTCAGCAGTGCTCCAGCTGGAGTCTGGAGCTTGCGTGCAGCATAAAACCGACCTTGAGCCTTCACGTTCCACTAAAACAAATTTACTAAATGCTCCCGCAGCTGGGAGCACTGTTGGAATACTTCCAACCAGAACCATTCGGGGCTGGTGGCACCCATTTCTGCTCTGAAGTTTCTGATTTACGGTCTCCAACACTTTTAATACCTGGGCTTTTCCTTTTGCTTGAACAACCCAACCCCATCATTCACTCAGATTACTGACAGTTGACTGTTTATCACAGCACAGAAATGTAATTATCCCTTAACACTTCTTTTAATTATTAAGGATTGCTGCTGCTGCTTTTTTTTCTTTCCTGAAGTTTTCACAATGAGGCAACCAATTATTTCTCTCTGTGTCATTCCAGACATTGTCGAGACATTTCACCCTTTCTATATACTACTAACATTTTTAATTAAGATTCTTCCTTATTTCATCTCTCGTGTCTGGCCTTGATATAAAAGTTCTGTAACAGCTCTGTACGTCTGATATTATTGAGCCACAACTTTATATGACACTATACAAAATGTAATGAGTAACAGAAAACAACACGAGTATCTTTTGATGAAAGCTCTTTTATACAAAGCCATCCTACAGAAAACATTTGCTCAGCTCCTCTTTCATATCCTAAGATGCAAAAATATAGCCCTTCTCCTTCTGTAGCTTCTTCTAATGTATCCATAGGTAATCAGAAATGTTATTAAAGTGAGCCTGAATTTCTGCTTAATAAGGAAACCGATATGAAAATAAAAAGTCTAAGTTCACTACTGAGTATACAGCATCAATGAGAACACAGAAGCACAGCTCGGGAAAGATTTTCTGCTTGACTGGCTTCCTTTGTAAAACCAAGTCAATAGATGATTTAAGTCAATCAAATGAAACTAACTTCTTTCTGGCCTAACACTGTACAACCTTTCTTTTCAAAAAATATTTTACAATTGCTTAATACAAAGGTCTGGGATACAAAATAAAAAAAAAAGTAAAATCAAGTCAAATTCTGATATTGTTTTACCAAAGAGACAATGGGGAGAAGGAACAGGCTAAGAAAAACTGCAAAATGGAGAAAAATAAGATGGGGAAAAAACCTCTTATGCTAAAAAACAGACAATTAGCTGCCAATTTTGAGAGAGGGAAAGAGCGAGGACTTCAGTCAAAGCTTTATTTCTCATACAAATCTGTCTGTTCTGGTCTGTGCTCTACTGTTGAGGTTTTGACAGTTGGAAGCTATTAATTTCAGTATTACAAGGCTTACTGAGGTGGATTTATGTTCTTTACAGTCGTTAATTCACTTCTGCTTCCTTGATGAAATAAAGGACTACTTCAGAATGAACACTGAAAATTAAACCAACTTCCCTCCCCTCAAAACGTCTGTTTGCCGGAGAACTTCTACTGATGATAGGTCATGCTGGCCTTAACCGATGAGTCAAAACACATGGGGGTGGAGGGAGAACACGTGCAAGTACTTGGAAAATTTCACATTTAGTAAAATACAAAAATAAAAGGAAGACTTTCCATTTGACTTGATTAAGTAAAAACTTCAAACTACAACAGAGTACGTTTGCACTTCTACTGAGAAGATGTAATAGTCCAGTCACACTTTATTAATAAAAAAGACTCTGATACAAAGAACAATGTAGTCAGTGAAAAGACTGCTTTCATTTACAACGTTCACGGCATTCAGTTCCAAGCATATGCATTATTTTTTCAAGTGAAATAAAACAAAAGCTGAAAAATGTCAGAAGCCAGATAAGGAAAGCTCAGCGTATGCATTCTGGAATACGGCCTCCCTTCTCGCTTAGTGCCCAAAACCAATTACAAGTTGAACCTGTCCTACATAGGCTATTCAGAATATTCCTCCACTACAATTAGCATATTTTCCATTTCTCATTCTCTACACACTTAACTGTACAATTCATTTAATTGCTGGGTAATTAAAATCCTGCCTGATCAAAGCATCTTTCTTGCCTCTCTTGTTAATACATAGGTCTTCTGATCTTTTTTCCTTTTTCTTTTTTTAATTGTCCACAAGCGGAATCATATTTTTCTAAATTTTTATTCAAATGGTATCTTCTGTGTCCATCAAAGTAATAGAAATCTGCTTCTCTGCAGATTCAGTGATATTTTCCACCAACTGCTTTACAAGACAGCTTTTTTGACTTTTCAATCTTCTTCCTTACAATTATTTTCACACCTGTTTTTGAAAGTGTAACCCATTTTCGTAATTATTTCGATAGCTTTTCATTTTTTAATTTGGATGCTCAATTAATCTATTATTCAATTTACTTCTAACAATACCTAGAAAATTAAGCACCTTGTGTAACCGTATAACAATTTATCATCATTATGATGTTCCTGAATCACCTGTTATGGCTGAACTGAAATGTCGTAAGCAATATTCCTATAAGGAAGTAAACTATGCATAGCTTTTTTTTTTTTTTGGCTATAAAAACCCAATGGTTTTGTAAAGGAAATACTGAAAACAAAGTCACTCACTCACTCAACATAACAAAATGCATTAGGCACATGTGCCTGAATCAAGCTTGAATGAGTTCGTTTTCCTGCTACCACAATGTCCTGTTTCTTTTTCTCCTTTTGATATCCCATTAAACACCATTATTTGGTATTTTCTTCTCCACCAGTATTTCTGCTGTAACATTGTGTTTAAAACCTTAATGGTCTTTAAAAAAATCCAGACTGCATTTACTAACAGACAGTTTCTATTCAGTATGCTCTTATGCCAAAAGTTGCCCTACTTCAGCAATTTTTTCACCTCCTTGAGACCCTGTCCTCCGATGGATTCCTGGACATCAGTCAACTCTTGATTTTGCTAAATGAAAGAAATTGGTCCCAGGGAAGTGCAGTTCAAAGCAAGCAAGATTGTATTAGATGCCTAAGTAGTGAACACAGAACTCACCTGCCAGATTTACTTAACTTTTGAGAATTGATCTAATTTTACTCGGTGTAGCATCTCCATAGCATAAACCCAACAATAAGCCTTCATTCCTTGATCACCTCCAAAACTTTACTTTTTCCCTATTCTGGTTTGATTTGAGCTCTTCTTATAGAAGTTTCCCATGTTTCATTAGAGACTTTTACAAATGTCACATACACCTTTCTTCACAGCTGAATTACACTGGTAGCTCTGAGTAACACTTAATCAAATTCTCTCCAATCACTTCAGACAGCTGAACTTCTAGCAGATGTCTGTGTTACTAGTCTCAGAACAGATAACCTTCTTTTCTGGACTACATTTCAGCCATTTCATTTACGGTACTTTGGGGTTTGGATTATCGAAAGATTATAAGAAATATGGAGAGAGACTTTTCACCAAGGCCTCTAGTGACAGGACAAGGGGCAAAGGTTNAGATGATCTTTTAAGGTGCTGTCCAACCCAAACAATTCCATGAGTCTATGATGCTGTGTAGTAGCCTGATCTCTTTTTGGAGAGATGGTGGTGCTTATCTTTGAGCCATCAGCACATTTTATCAGTTTATTCCTCCTCCTCATATCTGCTTTTTTTTTTTTTTTAAGCAAAAATCACTGAGTCACACTGGTGAAATTGGTCCTAGACCAATACTTAGACAACTCCGTTAGTATTTATTACTCCATTTTCCCTCCCACCTCTTCTCACTGCTTTGTTAGAAACACTGGGCCTGCAGCTTCAGCTACCAGTTCTTTCAGAAATCTGAGATGAAGTAACCACTGGCATTCCACCCAACCTGTCTCAAGCTATCTGTCTTTACATTAAGAGGTTTTGTTACTTTATTTTCACTTTAGGGTGCTCTCTTTATTCTTAGCATCTTTTCTTTGAAATCACTACTGGTCCGGTTATGTCTGAAACCCTTTCTCTATAATCTTTTCCTCTCAGTTTAGAGTAACCAAGGCTTTGGTAGGAATTAGAAACAACAGCTGATTCAAAACATATCACACAATAGCATGTTTTGACATGCAAGAACATTATTCGTGTGCCAGATGCCCTAGTTTTATCAAGTTAGTCCATTTTTTCAATGTACTACCCCAGTCCCTTAACACTTCCCAGTAACTAAGCATGTTGCTTGTTTGACATTGCCAAAATATCCTCCAAAACAGCCTGCACACAAGCTGTTAAGATATGAAAGTGTTTCCACCTCTCTTGCATCTTAAAAATAAAAATGAAAAACCTGAAGATTTTTCTAAATGGATGAGAAAGGTTGG
>VYZW01034745.1:1126-46392 GCA_013401315.1 Balaeniceps rex | reverse complement strand
GGGATGAAGGGATTGAGAGCAGCCCTGCGGAGAAGGACTTGGGGGTACTGGTGGATTAAAAGCTGGACATGAGCCAGCAATGTGTGCTCGCAGCCCAGAAGGCCAACCGTATCCTGGGCTGCATCAAAAGAAGTGTGGCCGGCAGGTCGAGGAAGGTGATTCTGCCCCTCTATTCTGCTCTGGTGAGACCTCACCTGGAGTACTGCGTCCAGCTCTGGAGTCCTCAGCACAGGAAAGACATGGACCTGTTGTAGCAGGTCCAGAAGAGGGCTACAAAAATACTCAGAGGGCTGGAGCACCTCTCCTACGAGAGAGTTGGGGTTGTTCAGCCTGGAGAAGAGAAGGCTGTGGGGAGACCTTATTGTGGCCTTTCAGTACTTAAAGGGAGGTTATAAGAAAGATGGGGACAGATTTTTTTAGTAGGGCCTGTAGTGATAGGACAAGGGGTAATGGTTTTAAACTAAAAGAGGGTAGATTTAGGCTAGATATAAGGAAGAAATGTTTACAATGGGGGTGGTGAAACACAGGAACAGGTTGCCCAAAGAGCTGGTAGATGCCCCATCCTTGGAAACATTCAAGGTCAGGTTGGACAGGGCTCTGAGCAACCTGATCTAGTTAAAGATGTCCCTGCTTATTGCAGGGGGTTTGGACTAGATGACCTTTAAAGGCCCCTTCCAACCCAAACTATTCTATGATTCTATGAATTCCCTGGCTGAGGAAAAACAGACAGATGTGATGCAGACGTCAAATGAAAAGGTGGAGGTTTGTGGACCTGTTGGGACCATTGCCACCAGTGACAACTCTTAGAACAAGGACTTGATACACCTTATTTCACAAATGATGGGAATAGGTGCCGAGAAAGGGAAAGACCACAAAGACTAAAACATAATCTTTGCTCCCAGAATCATGACTTTATAAGTTTTTGGAATACAACTCAGTTTTCAATTTTATATTAGTGAGGTCGTCATTTAGGGTAGAATGTAGTTCTTACCCATAATAGTTTTCCAGGTGTCTTCAGCTTTCTTTAAAATTCTTCCTTTGAATGATAGGATTGATGGAATTTCTTTCTGAGGTTTGGCGGGGGGAAGTAATGATGGAGGTAGATTTGACTTGCACCAATGAGCCTAGCAAGACAGGCTCTTTTTTCCTCCTGTGAGTAGAGATTGTTCTTTATTGCTTTATATAAACCAAGCAAATTAATAAAATTCTCATGTTTATAAGAAA
The DNA here is from genome assembly GCA_013401315.1 of Balaeniceps rex. Taxonomy (NCBI): domain Eukaryota; kingdom Metazoa; phylum Chordata; class Aves; order Pelecaniformes; family Balaenicipitidae; genus Balaeniceps; species Balaeniceps rex. The sequence goes on along the minus strand of VYZW01034745.1, from coordinate 45,168 downwards.
CATCTGCGACTTCAAACATAAATATGTAGAAGCTTATCAGAATAAATAGCAAACAAAACAGAAAAGTAGTATTATAAAATGACAGTGTCTTAGATTTCTGATTAGGAATTCGGATAGGTTTTCTCTGTTATATTTTAAAGTAAACAAAAAAGATGCAACTTTTACTGTAAAGGGTTTGGGCAGCGTACATCTCACCAACTGATTTGAACAGTATGGCTGTGATAGTCATGAGACGCTGCATACCAAAATACAATGTCAGCAGATGGGAACATCTCTGTCGTTTGATGGATCCATATTTGTGCATACAGCAATAGATAGAGAATCATTCTTGGAATCTGCCCTGATATATCTCCTCTGTGATTGCAAGCTAATAGAAATATACAAAGCTACTTCTGCCCTTAGAGTGAAAGTTATAGAGGAGACTTTCAAGAGCAGTACACATTGGTTTCTCTTTCTATGGTGGACATTTTAAGTTAAGTTCCTACTGATTTTGACGAGACTGGAAGCAAACCAATGTCAAATGTCTTGGGGAACTTCTACTGTGTAAGAAGTCCAAAGAAGTGGCTGGTAAATGTTTTCAAAAGAAAATGCTATATGAGTCTACATAGATTTCAATATATGAATGCATGGTAGGGGGAAGTTAACAGTTCTATGGTTAAAATGGAAAAAGCAGCAGTCTTAGTTACTAGGGAAGCTATGAAAATAATTCATTTCTGAAAGAGTTAGATGATAGCCATTTAGCAGATCTGACCTAAGTAAAATATATCAGAATCTTCACCAATCCAAAACATTGTGACAGCCAGTATAGATCAAATGAAGCAAAGTGCTATGCTTTCCATCTTTTAATCCTTTAACTTGAAGTAATTTTGAAATGAAAGAGCTTTTTAAATGAGAAGAAAACCAGAAATGTGTCATTTTGAATACAGTAAAAGGAAACAATTCATTTGCTTATTTCCAATCCAAGTGATTTAGGAAATACAAGCCATATATAACTGTTTTGATTGACTACGATTTGCATTTTTTCCACAAAAATTGTTGGCCAAAGTGTTTGCCAGATCTGTGCAATCTTGACTCCCTTGGCTTATGCATAAATTACATGATATTATGCCTAAACCAAGAACCTGTCTTTCTACAATCTCCTTTCAGAGGGTAATTGAGAGCAAAAGTCTCTAGGACAGGTTTCTTATTTTACATGATTAATAGGTATTGTTCCTGTAGAAATATAAATCTGTTTTAAAAGCTGGTGACCAAAACTGAATTCAAACCCTACATTTCTTTGGCAGTCCTTGAAACTCTAAGAATGGAATTCAGTTCAAAGACTAGGAAACTTAAATGTACGTATCTACCTGTACACATTTACATGTGAGCGAGGCGCACAGCTCCCATTCTGGTCAGTGGAGGTTTAGGGCTTGATCGGGCTGCCATCCCACAGTCAGATCCCAGAAGCCTTTTGGTCTCTTAAAACATCATGAATATGACAGATTTGACACTTGACTTATGGGATCTGCACACCTGTATGAAGTGAGTCTAGAGATTGCATGGGATACCACAGGGCATTTCAAATGGCTCTAGATACCTCTGTGCGGATAAGTGAGTCAAACCCCTTGTTAGTGCCATCATTTCCATTTAGAGATTTATTTGGTTTACCCTAAAGTAGACACACATACTTTGGCAGCTGCCGGTGTTCAGATGTCTGCTTGTGCTGACCAGATCTCCATTGGCTATATTAGGAGTTTTGAAACCTAGTTCATGTATGGACACCTATGGACAACTTTCTTAATCTGTGAGCTGACTCTGTGTTGTGGTTTAACCTGGCAGGCAGCTAAACACCACACAGTCGTTGCACACTCTCCCCCTCCCCCGTGGAATGGGGGAGAGAATCAGAAAAAAAAAGTTAAATTCGTGGGTTGAGATAAAGACAGTTTAATAGGACAGAAAAGGAAGGGGGAAAAAAAAATACTAAACAAAGCAAGGGATGCACAATGACATTGCTCACCCCCCGCTGACCAATACAGCGCCAGTTCCTGAGAACTGATCGCAGCCTCATGGATTACTCCCCCCAGTTTATATACTGAGCATGACATCATATGGTATAGTATACCCCTTTGGTCAGTTTGGATCAACTATCATGGCTGTGCACCTGGCAGAGCATGGGAAGCTGAAAAAGTCCTTGACCAGTGTAAGCACTACTTAGCAACAACTAAAACATCTGTGTGTTATCAACATTATTCTCAAACTAAATCCAAAACACAACACTACGCCAGCTACTAGGAAGAAAATTAACTCCATCCTAGCCGAAACCAGGACACTGCCAATCTCAAAATAGGACATTAAACTCAATTTGATTTTCCTATAGTCTGTGGTGGCACAATTTAATATTTTATTTTTCAGACTATACCATAAATTATTTTCATCTACATATGAAGCACCCAATTTTTTCCTTTCTTTCTTGTATGTTCACCATATATTCATGGCAAAAATCTATATTATGCTGAAGCTAGGAACTTAAAGGCTGTAAACTTATGAAAAACACCTGCCTCAAAAATATTTTCATTACCCGCCAGATAAACATAACAAGCAGTGAAAATTCTATATTTCATAGAATCATAGAATCATAGAATCATAGAATAGTTTGGGTTCGAAAAGACCTTTAAATGTCATCTAGTCCAATACTCATCTGCAATGAGCAGGGACATCTTTAACTAGATCAGGTTGCTCAGAGCCCCATCCAACCTGACCTTTCAAGGGATGGGGCATCTACCACCTCTCTGGGCAACCTGTTCCAGTGTCTCACCACCCTCATCATAAAAAATTTCTTCCTTATATCTAGTCTAAGATAGTTTCCTATTTCCTTAGTTACTTCTTGTTGCCCAGCATGTTTTTGACAACATATAAATTGTAATAACGTTTCTATAGCGCTGGTGATAGCTGCATGTGTGTTTTATTTGGCAGGCTCCAGATACATTATTTTCTGTACATTTTTACTGGTAGTCCTCTGCACAAAAGTTCAAGGCTGATTGACGGCGCAGTTCGGTGTACTGATCTTTAGCAATAGCTGTAGTAGTGGAGCACCTTAATAAATGCTGTTCAAGGCCAGTTTCCAAGGCTGAACATTATCACCTAATAACTTTGATCACAGTGGTAGCAAATATTTGCATAAGTACATGCATGTGGATTCAGTCTGCTGTATTTTATTTACAACAGTAACCGTTTGGAATAGGGTCTGTCTGAGGTCTACTCTCGAAATTGAAGTTCATGGTTTCCACTAAACCAGCATGCTTACTGCTTACTCCTCCTCTTCTTCTGACTCCATCCTATTATATCTGCTGAGAGTCGCCCTGTCTGTCACACCTTCCCTTAACCTTTTGTTCTCCCTCGCTCTTTTGTTACCTGATGCAAGCTTACTTCAGTTGTGATCATGCGATGTTCCTTTCTCTCTTGCTTCATAGCTTGCTGAACACACCATTTATAATCACAGTCTGGAGTGCTGCTTAAGTACTGTTCTGGCTTCCCATCAATTGGATTTACACCTGCTTCACTCAAGTGATACTTCTTCCCAATGTCTTTAGCCAGGTCAAGTCTCAAAACCAATACCTCATCCTCACCCTTGGGCACCCAGCAGCAATCTCTGTCACAGTCAGCGGTGCTTCTCTTCTTAAAATGTTACCTCTTGGCTTCTGCATAACTGCTGTGAAGACACAGCCTTTCCTAGCCATCCTCCTAACAAAACATTCATCCAAGTGCTCCCTTCTTGCTATCACTGTAGCAATTTTCTAGTGCTCTCCTGTCCTACTACATCCATTTGTATGTTTGCTGCAAAGGTCACTTATGTATCCTGTGATCCCTTCTCCCTTGCTGCCTTCTCCTCCACCCTTTTTAGCACCAAAGATAAACTTTTTTCACTTTCAAGGAGCTTCATAGCTTAATCCTCGCTTGTCATCTGGTATTAACTGTCTAGTTCTCATGTTTTAGATCCGATCAGATCAAGATGCTTTAGTGTCAGTGATAAATTTGACACTAACCAACCTGTTGGTCTCTTCAGACCACTAGCTGGCATGCTGGGAATGCTTCCTCGTTGTTGACTTGCTCTCCTCTAGATGGATGGTTTTCACCTTGTCTTTTTTTTAGATTGTGACCTCCTTGGGAGAAGCATGGTGGTTTTGTTATGTGTTCGTATGATTCTTACAACAAAGTCCTAATCTGTGTGGAAATAATATCAAGAACAAACAACAATAGTAAAAACGTTCTTAGCTGGGAGGCTAAGGAATGAGCATGTAACTTCTGCCATCATTTAGCTTTAGAAACCACACCTGGGGTGAGATTGGGCTGGCCCTTCAGCCCTTGCCTCTGCTCTGCCTGTGCCAGGAGCCTCAGCAGTTAGCTTGGGTCTTTTAAATTGCAACCAGGTGTCTACCTTCTGGCATTGCAATGCCACCACTAGGAACCTAACGTCAGCCATCTGCAGATGGCTCTGCAGTGTAGCATCTCTCTGTATATCTGTATCCAGCACCCGTAGCATCTGGTTATGGTTTCTGCAGATTCTGCAGAATTCCTAATGCTTTATCATATCACCAGATTTCAGGAAAAGTCCTTTGACCATAGTCTCTTTACAGACATAGGAGAATCTCTTCTAACTCCAGACACGCAACTTCAATGGACAACAGCTGTTTTGGTCTGTTTGCATAGGTTTGCTCTGTCTGAATAATACCTGTAAGAAGCTAATGTACCAAGAGTATGAGGCAGAGTTAACAGAACCCATAGAATTGACTGTTGCTTGCATCATTAATGGTTTCCCCTGTCATTTTTAACATCAGCTTTTAATCGTCATAAGGATATTATTCATTCTTCCAAGTTCCTACATCTGGGAAATAAAATAGCCATGAAATGAGTCAGTTCAATGTGGAGGATGTATTTTTAGAAAGCCCCCTCCCTTGACTATTTGCCTTTCCTGAGGCTTCGCTTACTTGGGCAGAGCAGTTGAGTTGAAATGTCGCGTAAAGCAGAGAGGAAGTCTTTCCCTCAGTGTAAGGAGCAATTATTATTAAAGAAGGGAGGAGAGCTGAGGTCACAGTAGGTCAGCAAGGCCCAGATCTCTTTTTGCCTGCTGATGTGGCCCTTTGAGCAATGTTCCTCACTCTGTGCTTCAAACCAGTTGTACGAGCTCATGGTGGTGAGTGATAAAGCTTTCACAGGCACCAAATGTTCATATCTGTCCACAATTCTCTTGCAGGCTCTGATTTGCCTTTTGAGGCGCTCAGTGCCTCAATATAGGCCAGACATCCACATGGAGCACGAGCTGAGAAGACACAGGGGAGCTGGCACTGATCTCTCTATAAACTGAGTGAAAGGTGAGACTGGCCATGGTGCAGCTGGCACAGGCATGTCAGAGGGGTGGCAAGGACTAGGCCCCACGCTCCAGCCAGCAAGCACTTCGTGCAGGGTGTTTGCCAGCAGCTAACATGAGGATGGAGGCCTCTGAAAGCCCTCCAGAACCACACAGAAAACCAGTTGTTTTCTTGAAAAGTGCTGAGCACTTGTAGGTTGAGCACCTCTGAGAACAAGTCCATTACTTAGGAGCCCTATATAGATCCCAAGGAAGCTGCACTCATGCTTGCCGTACTCCTGTGTATTTCTATCGGCACCTGTGGGGCATTAGTCAGAAGAGAAACCTAGGGTCAAGTGGACCTATAGGCTGACCTTTTCCAGCCTATGGTCTTCAGTGATGTTCTCATGGATGTTTATGTCTCAAGTCTGCAGTTACTGGAGACTGTGAGACATCTAATCCCCTTCCAATGAACTATTACACAAATGTTACTGAGAAATAATTATGTGGCTCCTCACATTGAAGAGTTCTCAAAACAAGAGTGATTCAGTCAGCCAAGGTGTTTTAATGTTTCAAAATCTGCTATCTGATGAGATGAATTTCCGAAATTACTGTAAAAAGATAAGTAGGGTCTGTAGGATCTTATTTATTCATGAATTATGTAAAATGAACTTTTAATTTAAAAAAATCTGTGTCCTTTCAGTAAATTGCTCTGAAGTGACCTCTCTCTCTTTTCGTGATGCGTGGACCACTGAAGATCATTTGATTTGAAGTGTGTCCCACAGAGTTGTCTGTCTTGGCAGAAAACAAACTAAAGTCAACAACAGTTAGCAAGCTGAGTATTTACACTGACAGCAGTCCATTTAATAGTATGTAACCTTTTTATTGTTTAATTCTGAGGTTATTATGAGGCAATGACTGCTTTACCACCAAACCTCCTGTATGCAGCTAGCTAAAGAAGGACAGACTGCAGGCATAATTATGATCAAGCCCCCTCTGTGTGCTGCTTAACTGTGTTGACCTTGCGTGGTGTAAATGAGAGCACATCTTGGCCCTATCTTCAGGCTGCTGACATGCGACTGTAGCACTCCGTGCAGTTCATAAACAGCGGATGCCTACTTACGCTGCTACAGCTATCCATTTACACCAAGACCATGAACAATATCTTTTGAAGCACCCTATTGACAACTAAGCTATCGTTATCACTAAAATTTATTTCATGAAATTTCAGGAAAAAATAGCCCATAACTAGGTGCCTACAGTTCTGCTTCTGTTTGACCCCAGAAATGATGTAGCTTTGACTGAGAAGAGCAGCACTTTGCACGCAGCTTTGACCCTCAGTCCATCAGGATCCAAAGACCAGGAGGTCCTCTCCCTCTGCCGTTGGGGAGCTCCTCAAAGCAAGCTTCACAGATCAAGTCCCCACACAATGCAGTGGCAGCTTCTTCCTTTTAAAATTTGGCTGGGATGGTTTTAGCTTCATCTTGTCAAACAGTTCTAGGCTGAACCTTAACCTTGAGAAAATCACCAGTGTGCTGCAGCTCACAAGGGCCCCCTCCACGCTGCATCCTCCCACTCCCAAGCCTGCCACTTCTGCCTCCAAGTGTGGCTGCTGCTGCTTCATGCTCGCATTGCTGGAAAGGAGGTGATTCAGCCTGCAGGATGCAGATGACTCTGTGCAGGGTAGTTTTACATGAAAAAGTCTATCTGGTGTAGTTTCTCTGTGGATGAATCCCAGCTGGTGAACAACAGCTATGGCCAGCATGGTTTTCTGATAAGGTGTCTTGTTTCATTAGTAAGGTCATCATGTCACCTCCAAGAATTCCATGATGAGGTAAAGATTTCTTTTAGCCTGAAAACTGTAAAACATTTTCACTGCCTAGATTCCATCTGCTCAACCAAAATGCCTCCTTCTGCTGGGTTACGAGCCACCTGCTCTCACTCAGCTGCCTGTGTCTTGCTCCTAATCCCAAGATCACTGTGCAGAGGCACCTGGCTAGCCCCATGCAGAGCTCATCTGGGTCCAAAAAACTTGAGCACTTAAAGTCTTTGGTGTGCCTAATCTACAATGTGCTTGTGCCTCCCTCAGGAGGTACCCCTTGCTCTTACTCACTGTTTACAGGACAATGACAAGGTTAGAGTCGTCCCCTGGGGTGTGGGAGAGACTGGACTCAGTTCCCTCCTCTACCTCAGGGACTTGTCAATGCCAATATCAATCCCATGTCAAAAATGAATCTTTTCTCAGCTAAGAGAGAGCTTTAGGTATAAGGGTACCAGCAGGGAGTCATGCAAATCATCCTGTTGAATCTGTTCCCTTTTTCAGAGAAAACAGGCTACAGATTCCCTGAGAAAAGGAGTGAATGCCTGAGCTAACCTAATGGTTAGGGTTCTCACCTGGGAGGTAGGGTCTTTGCCCTCCTTCTGCCCACATCTCTCTATGCATTTTACCTACTAAGTATGTAATGTGAAATACTCACACAACCCATGGCAGAGGCTGCCTCCTTCCCACCAGCCTGGATCTGCCCAATATTTTTCTAATTGCTCTTACGGTCTTTAGTCTTACTTTTTTTGGTTTCCTGTCTTAAGAAAAGTACTGCTATTAGGACAGGCAGCAAAGAGAATTGCCCTGTTTTAACCTTGCAGTGTCCATGACCCTGGCAAGGCAGATGACTATCGATTGCTGAAGTATTTGATTACATTAGCTGGGGCATAGCAGCCACAGACTTTGTACTCTTTTCTCCCCTCACTTGCATCTGTGTGACCCCAGTAACAGGGGTTTAACTGAGGTTAGAAAATTAGCAGCCATGGCAGCAAACCAAAATACTTGTATATAGCCCAATATAAAAAAAGAAGAACTCCCTATTCAAAACTGTTCAAACTGTTCATCTGTATGTGTTTTTGTCACAAAGTGGAAGCATGCTCTGGAGGTTATACTGGATCTTTTCAGCGGCATAACACTAGGTCAACATTAAAAAGTGGCATTGCTCCCCAGAGTCCTCTGAAGATGTGCTGATATACTGCTCATGTTACAGGAGTTCAGAACTGGGCAGAAAGAGCTGGTTGCCTCTGTTGTTTTATACTTCTTTCCTGCTGAATATCAATCCATAGGCTATGGGTCCAGCTGTCCATTGAGAATTGCTGCCCCAGCAACAGAGGAGGGACAGGGGGTTGAGTGGCGAGGGGTGCACTCCTGCAGGAGTTTGGGCAGGAGCCCCTGAGCCACCCCTGCAGGACCCTGTGTACGGTCTGGGGACAGTGCTGGCTTCTGCCAATTTACAATGGCTCTGCAGTTAAGGCATTGGACTTGGGTGGGATGCATGCGGACCTTCATGCCTGCCTCTGCTGTTAGCCTGGGAATGGTCCTGCTGCCTCTGTTAGGAAATCTTTGAATTAGCTCTCCAGGAGAGCAATGTGAGGTGTATTAAAGCTGGCCGTTTAAAAGTATGCAGATCTGCATTGTTATTATTACAAGATAGTTGCGTTGCATGAACGTTTGGGAGTTCTGGCCATTCCTTAGTCATATCTGCCCTAGCAGGAGTATATCTCTTTTCCATTGGACTTGGATTTATTAAGATTTCTTTGAAAAAGAAACTTTGCACTTTGCATATTGGAGTAAATAATTTTTAAAGCAAAGTTGCTCATCATGTGCATCAATATGTATTACGAATTTAAAAAAATAGTTATTTTAATTTCAAATAGACTTTTAAGAGCACCAGTTTAGATTATTTCCATTAGAAATTTGTAGGGATTTATGCAAGTTGCAATGAAGCACTTTTTGTTCTAGAATGTCAAAAATTGTAGCATCGGCTTTAAAGCCAAACATAAATTTGTAAATAGCAGTCCAGCCTGACAGAACTTCACAATTGTTATTTGCTCTTCATCTTCTTGATGAAGATGAAAAGGTGCAAAATTGGCTGAAGGGTATAGACAAAACCTAACGTATTTGTAGCGTTTATCTGGGACATTCTGAACATTAAAGACTGATCTAATCCTCACTGAAAAAAACAGTATGAAAAAGTAAACCTCAAACAGAAACTGAACCTTCTCCCTACATGCCTGCTGCAATGAGAAAATGTGGCATGGTTCCCTGTAGCTGAACTTCTAGTTAAATTGCTGAAGTCCCTATGAAGGGATTGAAGGACCAGAGAGACCACACCAACACCTTTCCTAATACCCTCTTTATATCTGCCCATGTGGCCAGTATCCAGGAGGAATGAAAAAGGAATATAACAAGGGGAAGATTTAGTAGTTGAGCAAAGAGCGGGTTTCAGAGTCCCAGGAAAGAAAACAGGCATCTGACCTAATGCACACACTGTCAGCATAGTGGGGAAGACTGGCTAATGAGATCGGGCCAGTAAAGCAAAGCCCTGAGAATGTAATTCCAGTGGACCAGGATGGTCACACAGCAGGGAAAGGAGGAAGAAGTGCCAAGTAGTCAATGCAAACATGGAGACGCTGGCTTTTGGATCTCCTGTGCTGTCTCTGAGAGCATTGACACCTGGGAATAAAGCCAGTAGCTGCCCCACAATGTTCAGAACTTGATTTTAATCTGTGGCGTGAATCCTGCAGTGCTTTTACCTTCCCCTCAGTTCTCTACTGTTGGTATTCCTTGGGTAGCTGAAAGTCAGATCAGCTCTAGAAGCTACTGAATTTCTCATAGACCAAGGGAGCTGAAAGAAAACATTAAACCACAGTCAGAGCAGTCTGGAGCAGTCAGTTTGAAGGAGACAAAGAAGGCTTAATTTTCCAGGGAACCTAGAATTAGTTTAGCAGTCACCATCTTATCTTTTGTTATCTGCTGTTGTAATTCTATGTTGAATTCTTTTTCATCAGGGAAGGGTATTTTGCTTAAAACATTGCATAGCCTTGCTACCCTGAAAAACTGTTGATTTAAGCAGGATTTGTTTAAGATGGGGGGAGCAGATATGCTAATGGTAATAATATGTGCCAGGGTACATGTAATTATGATGATGTCAGGCTTTCATGTGTTCTCTGAGTCAGTGCTAACTTACATTGAATGTGCTATAATTTATATAAATCGTACAAAAATATAATTGACAGAAGTATGAAAACAAGCTGTACCTAAAGACTGGATACTTCCCTTACCAAGAGAACCAAAGCAATAATTCAAAGCCACTCACATTATACAAAATAGTTTAATATTATATGTATTGCAAATGGCAATGAATTGGTGTTCTCTGTTCTCCTTTGAAAATGGAAAAAGATTAAATAAAATTACAAAGACAACACACAGGTAATAAATAATCATGCACTACAGAATCTTTTTATTTACCTTTTCATATTCAGCACAGTAGGTAGTGAGAAAAGAAACGGATACACAGTTTAAAGAAGTTCTAGGACTCAATCCAAAATTTCGTGTTTAGGAAGAGCTCTATCAGCTAGACTGGATGTCTTGCCAGAATGTGAAATTTGAAAATATCTAATACTCCTGTATCTCATCCTCTGTGATGAGGCTTACTTTTGAGTCAAGGACAAAAGGTCAGACCATAGGTCCTTAGAAACATACAAAACCAGGATAACAACAATATTTTAGGTCCATTTGTTCTTTTCATTGGCAGATGATAAGAAAGCTATCTCTTTCAGCCTGATGATGTTTCATTAAAAAATGGACTTTTGTGACATCTATCCATCCATCATTTGCAGCAGAAGAGGACAGGGCTGTTACAGAGAACCAAATTATATTACCCCTGGTAAAACTGTTCTTACAGACATGCCACCACTAAAAGTGAAATGTGTGGGTGTACTACCCATGATAACTTTAATGGAATTAGACTAGGAAGACTTAAGGAGTATGACTGATGGAGGCTTATGAAAATCCGGAGTTCAGAGAATGGTGCAAAATCCAACCAGAATCACTGGTGAATATATGGTGGCTATTTATTTATGTCCACATTGGCATTTGAGCTGGCTAGTTTAAAGCCGGCTTAGGTGGCTTTGGCATAAATCTTTGAGAATGTTAAGACATTAAAATGACAAACAGTCTAGAGATGCATTTGGTTCAGCCAATATCATTTATTTTAATACAGTTCCAACTGTCTGAAAAGAAGTATGTTATAATGAATAAAATACAAGTTTTGCAGTTTCACTAGAACGTGAACATCTTTCTAGATTTTCTTCAAGTCTTTTTCTAGTTTTTCATAAAACCATAAAGGTACATCCCCAGGAAACTCTCCCCTCCCCACTGTGAATCTGCCTTTATACAACAAAGTTTTTATTTCACCGGTGGGGAGAACCACCATCCCCAACATTTCAATTATAAAAAAGAATAAGTTTTAACTGTAGTTGAATTTTGACAATTATTTTGAGTTAGCTGATGAAATTCTAACTAACTCTGGGAAAGTATTTGTTGACAGAAAAAAAATACTGTACATGTACAATTCAGAATCTTAACTTGCATTTCAAAATGATTGGTAAAAGGGTAAAGATTTGCATCAGCACAGTGCATTAAACCCACTGCATGCTGGTACCATAATGCATTTTCCATTAGACTGATGAATTATCATCTTCATATAGATTTTCCCCCAAGACTTGCAATGTTTCATTTGCATATATACACAAAATATATATAAAGTCTATGTTATACAGTGTATTTATATAGTACATAGTTTATACGTATCATATAAAATATATATTCATAGACATTTCAGTCTATACCTGAAATCAATGTCATTGGCTGGTTGCAAAATACCCAGTCCTGCACGGGATTGATCTAAAGAAGGACATTGCACATTATTGTCCACAAGCTCTATGTCAAAATAGGAAAATATCAAAGCCAAAAATTGTTTAATTTCATGGACAGCAAATAACCTGCCAGGGCATTTTGCTATGCCTGTCCCAAATGGCATATAGTAATACTTTAACTTGCGACCGTTGCGGTAGAAGTCAGTCTTTTCTTCTCCATTCTCATTGAGAAAGCGATCATATTTGAATGTCTGTAATAAAACCCACAAAAGAGTTACCTGACATTTGAATACCTCCAAAGACTAGATAATCCATTAAGACACAAAATGCAGGCCGGGGAAGAAATGTCTCTAGCATTGTACAGTAGCACCAGGCCCCATGGTGCTGTTTTGGAGAGGGCAGCCCCTGAGAAGCTGTGGTATGTGGGACATGATTCCAGGTTCTTTGCTGATAACTCTACTTTTCTTTTCTGACCTCTTAACATAAGGATTATAACCCGCATCCTTGTTCATGCAGCAGAACTGGAGGATTTCTCATTCTGTGCCTTTGGGAAAATATTATCCTTATCCTTGTCCTCCCTCAACCCCCCCCCATAATGGTGATCTCTCCTCACTGAGGAAGGCAGTAAGTAGAAGGCTCTCTTGGGCTGGCAGCGCACTTTTTGGTTACACTAAAACATGTTTTGCAGATAGCGCTTGCACTGGCTTTATTCTTTTTCTTGCCTATCATTACGTCTCTGGGTGTAAGAACAGACTGTCTGGAGTACAACAGAAAACCAGCTATGGGGCACCCCTGATAAATGCTCTATTTAAAGGCATGTTAGCTTCTGCTAGAGCTCAGAGTTTAATGCACTTTAATACTTACCAAGGGATCAGCATAGATTTCTGGATCAAAATGCAACATTTGAGGATAAAGAGCTACAATATCATCTCTGCGAATGTTGTAAAAACTGTTCTCTAAGTGCAAAGTGAAATCCTCCTTGGCAACTCGGAAAGTCATGGATGCACTCGATAGCCTCATTGCCTCCTTGATGATGCTGTCTATAGGGAGAGGAAAAAGAACAATTACCACGGAAATAGTATGTGTATGTCCTTGAGAGAGGTCATGCATTTTGAACTATTTCAAACCCATTATCAAACCCTGCATTTATTAGAAGAAATATTTTAACAATAACTTTGTAAATGCCTAAGAAAGTATCTTTCTCGTTTCCTCTTAGCATTATTATCCCTTCTGCAGATAACACCGAGAACACAATCTGCTTTCCCCTAGAAAAATACTTATAGTTGATGCAACAGAATATTTGAAAGTGAGACACATTTTCCCTCTGAGGTAAAGAACAAACCAGTCAAAACTGGAAACATAACAAAAAAAAGAAACGGTGCAGTGTTCAGAATTTTCTGAAACTTTAAGAGGTGGTGCATAGAAACCAGTACACAGAAAAAGTAACTTGGGGATTTTTTGTTTCAACATAAGCTGATTATATTTTTTTAAAAAAGCAACAGTATTCAAAGGGTGACATTTTCAAAACTCTCTGTAACTTGAACACTTTTGAAAAATGTGCCTATAATTTGAAAAATGTGAACAAATGAAAGTAATGGTATTAGAAGATATTGCTTCACATCATAAGAATTGGGATATAAAATTTGGCAACACCCTTTTATTTGATCTAAAGTCATTACTAAACTAAATATGGTTCTGAATTATCCATGGGTCTCCAATACTATGTTATGTAGCTGTGTAGCAGTATTGAGACATGCCATTACCCACAAAAAAGTGCTGTTCATGTGACTTTTGATACTCTCAGTACCACCTAGGACATAGGGAAGACTGATTGTGTTGGCTATTGCTAAGGAACATACAGGTTTTTGTTCTACTGTTTGTTGGCTAATTGCATAGTAATTCCTTAGCAAGCATTTATGTGGTAACAAATAGAAGACTGTGAAAATTGTGGGGTGATTTCTGGTACTCCTGCATAAAATAAACATACCTAGTACTGGCATATTATCCAGTTGTTTTCGGTTCAAGGAAATATGTTTGCCATCTAAGCTGATCTTCTCTCCAGCACTTTCCAAAATACTTTGCACTTCTTTGGTAGCAGCTTTCATTGCTTCTGGACTCCTAAGATCAAAAGAGCAGAATTATAACATAATTTTACACTTAAGAATGCTTTAAAAAGGGGGTTTTCCATTAACTTTCTTCCTGACTAAAATTTAGTTTGTTAGCTGACAAGTACAACCTTCTAGAATGAAAATGTTGCAGAAAAATGCTGCAATTACACTTTCTCATGTCTTGGCAAAGGTACAATAGCTTCAAAAAAAGGAAAAGAACCCCAAGTATTTGATTCTGTCTCCAATGACAAGTGGGACAGAACTGATGTGCATAACCCAGGTAATAAACAGTAATGTCACTAAAAAGCAATGCCAAGAATAAGAAATAAAACAATCAGTTGTAGATTAGGAAATAGCCCCACTGAGGGTAGAAAGTTTAGGAACAGGATCATAGATCAGTTTTATAACATCACTTATCCTGGATGATGTCCTATTATATGGCAACATTCCGTCTAGCTGAAAAGAATCTTCCTAATACTAAAAGTCCACATAGTGTCCTTCACTGTCTAGACTTTCCCACAGACACAGAATATATGAGCTATGGTGAAATACGTATAGATAATAACACAGGATGCAATAGTGTCTTGATGAAGGCACAGTCAATCAGGGTTTTAAAAGACTCCAAGGGCAGAAGACCTAAAGCCAATGCATTCTTGGAATGAAAAGTACTAAAGAACCTCAGATACTAGCATTGGCAGGTAGGTATGAGGCTGCAAGCCACTGTCTAAATAAAAACGTCAGCAATTTAGATACATACTTAAGAGTTAGTCATGCTGAGGTAGATTATATTCCACAGAGGCCCACTCTAAAATGGACATTTAATAGTATTATCTGAACTGTGCACTCCTCTCTTGAGTAACAAGCTCAGCAGCTGCAGTCTACGCTGTAACCTCAGTAGGATCTATCAATGTATAAACTATTTTCTATTAAGTATCTGTGAAAACAATAATGAAGTTAAAGCTCATTTTGCCTGCTTTAGTGAGATGGTCTAAAAATGTCTGATTATATTGGGAACCTTCAATACAATTAATGTTCTGACTGCAACCAGCACTTTTAATGTCATATCATATAGATTTACTCCAAAGCTTTCTTGTCAGCATGGAGCATTGCCCTGGAGTATTTTTTTTTTTAAGAAAACTTCTACAGAATTGCTCTGTGGTACCACTACTTGGTCTCAGACAAGTGAAGGGGGTTTCTGTGGAAGTCCAGAACAACATGCCACTTCTGTTGTAACCAGTAAGCTTTTTTGACACTGATGAGGTATCAAGCAGTGGAATTTGCCCGTATTAATGAACTGTTTTGTGAAAGATAACAAACATTTTTCTTGTTTGGAAACAAGAAGCATTGGGACTTACTTAAGAAGATAGAACAAGCTCCAAAACGTGGCAGGAATGGTGTTGGCTTGCGAGGCCCAGAGCACCGCCACATGGGTCTTTGCTTTTTCCATGTCATCGAAGGTTGACAGAGTGTCATTCAGGAACATGCGGAGGGTGACAAGCTCAGAGAGGTTGTCCCTCTTCAGGAGGTTCTTGTGAAGGAGTGCCTCTCCCAGCTTCTCACGTGCACTGTGGGCACTCTTGAAGAGGTGGATAGGCAGCCCCGCCACGAGGGCTGGAAAGATCCTATCAAATTCCTTGAAGTTTTCAAGGGCATTTAGGATATGAGCTCTCTCAGTTTCCTGCTTTGATGATAGATTTTTGTCGTGATTTGAATTAAATTCTTTACCAAAAAGTGTTAAAAAGCCAGACTCGAACATCACCTGGCAACAGAACGTATAAAGTCCTCCTGTCACCCAGGCATTAGACTGAAGCTTAGATGTTCTCGACTGCAGCATGACGTATTGTAGGTTTTCCATCATTGCTTCAATGAGGGCATCTAGGGCATTACCTTGAAGAGTTCTAATGAAAGTCTGATGAAAATTTTCAGTGGTGTTTCCCTCTGCTGGGTCAATGCTACCATGCCCAAAAGCCTGTCACAAAATAAATTGTACACATGATAAATAAGGCCTGCCATAACCTTGACGATAAAGTCTAACAGAAATTAAAGCCGAAGTAGAACTTCATAGCTTACTAGAGGGAAGCATAACAAGGGATATTGATACTAGAACTGGTACTTTCTCAGTGAACTATAGCAGTTAAGTAGGCAAATGAAAATAGATTTGAACAGATGCTTACAAATAAATGGATGTGGTTACCTAGACCTTCATTCAACTCCCATTGACATCAAGAGGAGACTTGTTGCTTACTTCAGTAAGAGTTTGACTGGGCTCCTACTGTGTTGCATCATTTTTTTAAGGCATTAGGACCAAACCTTCCATAGTGGTGAGCACCTCTTGAAGAGGGTTTCAGCAAGCTATATTATCATTTAGCAGATGGTGCTAATTGTATTTCTACTTCAGTAATTTGGGATACTACATGACTAATAATGTCATTCTTGGACAATCCAAATTACTGCAAATTTCCTTTCCATTAAGGAAAGGTAAAAAAAGACCCCAATGTTTTAAACCAAATAGAAGTGCAGAAATGTGAATTCAATGATATTTCAAAGGCATACTTATGCTATAGGGATTATTAACTGGGTATGTCTGTCCTGCCAGCAGATACTTTGCATGTTAGATGTTAAAACAATTTTAAAGTGGTACCTTGGCAGAAGTAGCAAAATGGAACTTTTTCCAGTCCAAGTATTTTCCCTGGCGTATCAATGCATGGTATGAAAAAGGGTCAGTGAGGAAATGAATGTATTTCCCTGCTACTCGGCAGGTGAAAATGTGGCCATGCTTCTTCTGCTTTTCTTTGAGAAATTCAAGGGGGTTGGCACCGAACTCCAAGGCACAGCCCAGGTATGGGAGGAACCCATTTTCAAGTGGTGGCTCACCTCGTCGCCTACAAAACACAAACAAAAGCTGAATTTAGAAGTATGTATAAAAATCTCTCCTCCAGGACTATCAGGTAAGTAAAATGATGATGTTAGGCTTTTTGTAATGTGAAAAAATGTAAAAGAAATCCAAACAAATAGTATATTGACAAATAATCTTCTCCCCTTTAAGGAGTAAGCATATTGTGAGGTCTGTGGCATACAAGAAAGAATAACTTTAACAGCCTGTGTCATAATAAACATGATAAAATACAGTTTGATTATGTCATTTTTCTTTTCCCCAGATCAGGAGTATATTTTTCACTTGTTTAAATGCAACATTGTTGCCACTAGCCAACATGCACAGTTACATAATTTTCCCATAACTGAATAATCCATCCCACTAATATTGTCTGATACATTTTTGGGCAACGGTATTCACAATTCAATTTGAATACCAAGGGGAATAGCCTTTTAAGTGCAGAAAGGTTGTTATTATTGGCATATCCCATTTGGACCAGATCCTGCTGAAAACAGTGGGAATTTTGCCATGATCTTCAGTAAGCATAAGAGTTAGTCTTCCAGGCATAGTGTCATTAAGCACATGCTTCAAGTTAAGCACGTGCTTAAAGTGAAGCATATGCTTAAATGATTTTTTTTTAATTCTCAGTTCAGAAAACTACTTTCCTGCATAAGGACACCATAGCTGCTAAAATAACTTTCAGATAATACTTTAGCTTTTCTAGTAAATTCCTGATGGTTATTATCTGAAGCTAACTATTTTCACCTTTATTATTAAACTTTTTAAAGTAAAACAAGAAAATGACTGCTGAAAAATACAAAACTACAATAGGCAAGCAAATTGCTTGCTCCTTATGTAAATGTGCCAGTAGCATAAATGCTTTTAAGGAATATGTATTCAACATAGTAAGGTACATAAATATTGTCTGTATTAAACTGTGTAACCAGATAGGATAGACTGACAATATGAAAATGTTTGTAAGTAGGTATTAAACTATAATTAGATATAAGTAGGTATTAGCTGTGATTACAATGCAGGTAAAACTGTAGCCCAGTACTTCAGGAAATCAGAACATGCATATTCATATTTTAATTACCTCACTTATGCATAGATTTGTATCTACAGCTATGTCTAGGCATTACCTCACTATTATTAAAAAGCCTGTACAGAAAAATTCTATTGTAAAATAGGCCTCTCAAGACCAAACTACTGTGTTGCCCATGCTATCCTGCATCTGTCCATCCGACAGTCTTAAGATTACACTTCTTTTAGTTATGTACACAGTATATTTGACAGAAATAAAGGCTAGGTAGACTGAGATGCATTTACAAATAGATTCCTTACCTTCTCCTCCTCCCTAGAAGAAACCAAAACCCACAACAGAGTATTATCACTGTTCCCCAGATCCATGATGCTACGAACATTTCTGGTAATGCCCAAAAACTTCCAAGTGGAAAACTGGTAACTACCAGTTTGGCAGGAGAGGGGACTGAGAATAATACAGAAGACAGGTCACGATTTATATACAGTAGATGCACCACTGTATCTAATGGCAGTCAGTCGACCTAGCAAGCTATTGATTAACCATTTCTGGAGAGGGCCTGTTTTGTCTCTGTTCTGATATCTTTCTGCAGAGAGCTTCACTGCATTGATGTAGGCAGTTGCAGACATGGCCTTGAACTGATGTCACATATCAGTAGCAGTTCCAAAGTAATCAAACAGCTGTAATAGTTGATAATTTGAAGGTCTCTCAGGTGTGTTTTGATCTATCCTGCAGATTTACCAATTGCAGTTTATAGTTCAAGTTTAGCAATATATGAAATAGCTACTGACGGGTGTCCAGAGGATTCAGACTGGGCTAAATGGTGGCTGCAGTTCATGTTGTCCTTTAGTTGCCAGCCTGCTCATCCCGTCCCTTCTCCTTCTTGTGGGACAGCCCTGGCTCTGGTGTGCCACTGCGAAAGAGAATCGTGGGGGGTTCAGCTGCAGGTAAAGGGATGGCTGCAGTGATGGACGTACTCTTTTTAACAATGTTTCTCTGGTAGAAAAGGGAAAATCGGTTTCCTATAATGCAGCATGTGAAAGAAGAAAGCAGAATTAGACAACCATACTGTTTTTTTCTTCAATGTCCTTGGATCACCTTTTACTCTCCCATTTAAATCTTCTGCTTTCTGCCTTTGCTCCAAGCTGTACAGCACCAATTCAGTCAACTTTGCAGCCTTGGAATATGGTCTCTGGTCCTGTTTTGGGAAAACTCTGAAAAATGTATTGAATTTTCAGCACCTAGAAGACCAAGCCCCCCCTTTTTTTTCCCCTAATTCAGTTCTTTCTGCTTAAATATATCCCTATGTACCCATTTTCTCTTATCATCCACATTGAGTTCTGCCATGCCCTGTCCATACATTGCTAAGTCCTTTCTAATGTGCTGTGTAGGCATATTCCTAGCCCTGAAGAGGTGCCACTTCAAGTATAAGTGCTGCAGAGTGGCCAGGAGAACAACATGAGAGACAAATATTGCTAATTCAGGGGGAAAATGATCTATATGGGAGAAGGAAGGAAAGGAGTAAAGAAGACCTGTGTGGGAGAGACAACTGGTTTAAGTGGGGGACCAACTGCAAAGGGCCAAATGGGAGATTGGAATAAAAAGTCTGCTAGCTGTGGGCTGGAGATAACCCAGGCATAAAGTAGCTGCAGGAGGTATTGCAACTGCCCAAAGGTCAGCGGTGGGAGTGCTCCTGGACATGCTCCTATTTGGCAAAAAGTATGTCAAGCTTCTCCTTGCTGTTTTCCCTCAAGGCTAAGCTGTGGGGAGTAGGAGAGGACTTTCGGTGCTCAGAAGAGGGAAAACAGTAATCTGCGATTAATTTAGTGATCATTAAATAGAAATCCCCTCTTGTGTTTCAATTAAAGACTTCAAGAAAAGTTAAGGAAAAAGTCATGAGGGCTATGCTGCTTTTTGTTTGAAATGAACAAGTACCATGACTCACATGCATAGTGAAGGTTGTTGGCTGGCCATTGAAAAAAAGGGAATGGCTATGTTATTTCTCTTATGNCCTTTTTTTTCCCCTAATTCAGTTCTTTCTGCTTAAATATATCCCTATGTACCCATTTTCTCTTATCATCCACATTGAGTTCTGCCATGCCCTGTCCATACATTGCTAAGTCCTTTCTAATGTGCTGTGTAGGCATATTCCTAGCCCTGAAGAGGTGCCACTTCAAGTATAAGTGCTGCAGAGTGGCCAGGAGAACAACATGAGAGACAAATATTGCTAATTCAGGGGGAAAATGATCTATATGGGAGAAGGAAGGAAAGGAGTAAAGAAGACCTGTGTGGGAGAGACAACTGGTTTAAGTGGGGGACCAACTGCAAAGGGCCAAATGGGAGATTGGAATAAAAAGTCTGCTAGCTGTGGGCTGGAGATAACCCAGGCATAAAGTAGCTGCAGGAGGTATTGCAACTGCCCAAAGGTCAGCGGTGGGAGTGCTCCTGGACATGCTCCTATTTGGCAAAAAGTATGTCAAGCTTCTCCTTGCTGTTTTCCCTCAAGGCTAAGCTGTGGGGAGTAGGAGAGGACTTTCGGTGCTCAGAAGAGGGAAAACAGTAATCTGCGATTAATTTAGTGATCATTAAATAGAAATCCCCTCTTGTGTTTCAATTAAAGACTTCAAGAAAAGTTAAGGAAAAAGTCATGAGGGCTATGCTGCTTTTTGTTTGAAATGAACAAGTACCATGACTCACATGCATAGTGAAGGTTGTTGGCTGGCCATTGAAAAAAAGGGAATGGCTATGTTATTTCTCTTATGATGATAGTTTAATTGCTTAAGATTAAACCTTTTTCCCTTTCTGTTGTTAACTAGTGAGAGTTCAAACTTTGGCTTGCCCCTAGTATCTGGCATTAAGCTGTTGAGGAGGCAGCTCAGGTAGCATATAGCGATTTCTCATTAGTCATTCAGGGCCTATTATGTTTCTAAGAGAGAAACTGATAGGCTTTAGTCACTTTTTCAGGCTCACTTTTGTACCAGTTTTTGTTGGTGTCCCTACAGCTGTATGACAAAACAGTAAAGATTTGGACTTTTCACCAACGTCCACCACTTTGAGCACTACACTGAAGGCATCTGCTGTGGTTTAGTCCCAGCCAGCAACCAAGCATCACACAGCCGCTCGCTCACCCTTCCTCCCGGTGGGATGGGGGAAAGAATTGGAAGAGCAAAAGTAAGAAAACTCGTCATATGGTATGGAATAGCCCTTTGGTCAGTTTGGGTCAGCTGTCCTGGCTGTGCCCCCTCCCAGCTTCTTGTGCACCTGGCAGAGCATGGGAAGCTGAAAAGGTCCTTGACTGGTGTAAGCACTACTTAGCAACAACTAAAACATCAGTGTGTTATCAGCATTCTTCTCATACTAAATCCAAAACACAGCACTATGCCAGCTACTAGGAAGAAAATTACCTCCATCCCAGCTGAAACCAGGAGGGCATTGAGCTGCAAATATGGTAGATGGGAATATTGTCCTGGCTTCAAACCAAGGAAGGCAGTGGGGCATGGCATAGCTCTGTGCAAATGCTATTACATTTGAGGCAATTTTTAAGTTTCTATACTGAAGAAAAAAACCTTTTACAGCATTGAGGTTTGCCCTCACTTAATCTAATAGCCAACTCCTTTTGTTTGTCACTCAAGATCCAGTCCTCCACCCCTTTTCCATTTAAGCACAGGTGTTTCTTATATTTTCCTAGAAAAACTACTTTTTCATCAGCTGAATTTAGCCTGTTATAACAGAATTGCTTTATAAAAATCCATGCTTTCCCATTTCTTACTTGTTTCCGTTACAGGAAATTTCAGTTCTGGGTGTCATCTTTGACCACCTCCTACCTTCATCCTAAATGAGTGTGATCATCTTATTATGTTTGTGCCTAATTTGTATTGCATGTGTAGGTCTCAGCATTTTTATGTCCAAACAACACTGAATAAGAAACTTAGAACCTTCTGTCAGTTTTGTATCTAATACACAGGAATAATGTTTAATGAGCAACAGATACGTGTGGCTCCTCACACTATCATGTGTTGCACCAGGTAGAGCTGCCAGTCACACTTGCCTTTTCCTTACGTGCTTTGGGTAGTTGTGCTGCAGTGTGATGATAACATCACTTATAAACAGCACCCTGCTGCCACAACAGGAGTAACTTCTCTAAAGCTGCCCACCTTCTTTCTCCTTTTGATTTGTACACATATAAAGGTAATAAAAGTGTAACCAGAAGTAGGCAGAGAACAGGAGCTGCTTGGCAGCCTACCGTAAATAATTGCTCTTGCTGTCAGGAAAATCAATGTGCCCCCTCTTTTCTATTTAAGAGACCTTTATGTGGCAGCACCCTTGATAAATAACTATTATGACAGAACAGAGCCACTCTGACATAGTTTGAGGTGCTTCCTAGTCCTAGATCATCTCCCATCTAGTTTCTTAAATAGGCCAATCTATAGCTCAAAGGCAGCCAGTACTATAGTAGGCTGGATCCTGTGACATACGTCCTTGTGATAACTGTAAGCAGGAGAGTTGTCTGCCACAGATACTCCCCCAAATTCAGCAGATGAGAAGTATGACTCTCCTTTCACTTATATCAGCGGGCATTAGGCTTCCCTGATTTTTCAGCAGCACCGGTTGGGTGCCCTGACCTTCTGGATATGGTATTTTGGTGTTCTTCAGTTCCAGACAGACAGACACAACATCTGGCTGGGTCCCATTTCCCACTGCCAAAGCTCAGGCAGTTATCCCCAATCTGTACAGCAGGGCTTGAAGGCACCGTGTTGTCCCACCGATTGACAGATATTACATTTTCTGCAGCACATTGTGTGTTGTGTATGAGGTTGGCTCTCTTGCCCCACCCCAAAAGAGCAACCCATAGGAGTTATAGATGCGGTCAGAAAAAACAAAAACTGATTCATTTTGCCTTGGCTTTGTGAAGCAGACTCCTGGCATAAGTGGTAAGAAGAACATTAGTGCAAAGAACTGACATGACTTGGGCTCAAGGCTCACCTCAGGCCAATGACACCAGCAGGAATAAAGCACCACATATCTTTGAATGTATAAGCCTTTGTCATTGCAGGTTTGAATATGGTTGTTCATCCCTTAAGAACAGTTGAGAAACTCAGAAATGCATTGGATGGTAGTTAGAAAATGGAAAACATTTTAACAACTGTTATTTGATCTTTTGGCTAAGCCTTAGTGCATACTAAGCTAGAACCAGTCCGAAAAGAGCAACTTAAGAGAACATGGATGCAGACAAAGCAGGGTGCTGACATTTTACCCAGTAAGATGTGTTTAGCACCCACTTTCACCTCAGCCCAGCTGCCCACACTGGCCGCAAGGCCAGCAGAGATACGGCTGTGCTCATGTCTTCAGGGCCAGGACTTGTGTCAAGACTAATGCAGAGTTACATTGCACCACTTTCCCTAAAAGGGCACCAAGACATTTTTCACCTAGATACGCCCACTTGCTGTGGGCAGAGGCTGCCAGGAACACTCTTATCTATCACCTCTGCTCCAGCCGGTGAAGTGTGTTTGGTCATGGCCTCCACGGAGCCAATACCGTCCCCATAAAGCAAAAAGGCCCAGCTTACTTCTGGACAGGACCTGCGGTGATTCCTGAAGCATTAAAGAAGCCTTCTGGCTTGCTTCATGCAGCTTCTCGGAAACAACTCACCAACCATCCGAACCCCAGCTTGATCTCATATGTTGTAGCTATATGGCTTTCATTAGTCATGACCCACACATGATATTTAAATAGACAATAATAGATAGGCCAAGCTGAGGTGAATCGTTTTTTCCAGGGTTACTGATGGCTTCATAACTTGGGATCACTGGTGCGCAGAAGGACGTAATGGAGTTACGAGAGGCTGCTGATTACATTTGGCAGTAAATAGCGAATTTGCACACAGCTAACTATAAAACCTGTTTATTCACTGGAAGTAAATAAGAGGTACACCCTACAAAGGAATTATTGACTTTTTTTCTTGCATGTGTTGCGAGAACTGGGTTAATATCTTTCATCAACAGATGAAAAACACTGAAACTGCACAAAAACCAGCTCAGCAGTGCGAAGGCTGCTGAGTGAACCCTGCAGTTCACAGAGCAGGAGCAATCTGACGTGCTACAGCCAGGAGACACAACTGCAGCTATGAAACATTTCTGCAGCTGTGAAACCTGTAAAAGATATCTCAGCAAGGTGGAGCAATATGAAAGGAAAGCCTAAACAAAAAGTTGCACAGTGTAGCTGCTTGTAGCTCAGAACTTTTTGCAGACAGAAAATTGCTAATAAATAATTATGTCACCACCTACTGGTAAACCGAATGGCACTTGTGTGTTGTGTTCTACAGCAGTCATTGAACTGTGCTAGTCAGTATTTGTTTATTGTTTCTATAAAACAAAAATGGTATTTATTCTATGTGCTTATGTATTTTTCTTTGTATTTACATACAAGTATAGCTTTTATGAAAGCTATCATAAAACTAGTTTCTGGGGAACAGTGACTTAGGTTTGTTCAGAGCGTGGGTGTTTTGGAGGCCATGGGTTGCTGTCTGTGCTGATATGCTGGGTAAGACCACTGAGGTTCCTGAGGGCCACGCTGAAAACCTGGCTTTTCTGGGGTCACTGTGAATGTTGCCGTTGACTTCAACCGAATCAGGGTTTTACTCTTCTCCAGCCATGAGAAGCAGCTATTTTTAGAGAGGAATGACGCCTGTCATCACACAGGATCCTGTACTGAGGGGACAGTCCAGAAATTGAAGGTCCTTGTCCAGCATCAGTGTTGACTTGACACAGCCATCATATGTCGAGAAACTGGAACACATCAGCGATGCTCCAGGCACAGAGGAGAGAACGCTGGTTGCCGTGTCCACTAGCAACAACAGACCTGACCTTCAACCACGGCATGCCATTGCCCAGTCTGCCTTCACTGTGGTTTCCAGAGATCAGCACTGGTTCCCAGCTGTGCTTTGGCAAAGACCTGCCCTCACAGGGAGCAGTTAACAGCAGACAAGCCATTAAGTCCTGTGCCTCATCTCCCCTGCACTCCAGTTTTTCTGTGCTTCCCCTTGAGGAAAAATTACTATTAGGAAATGGAATTACAGCACCTCTTGATTGCTGCCTCTTTTGATCCTGTCTCCACCATTTTAGAGCTCTGTTGAAAGAGCATAAACTAGATGCTGTTATCAAGTGATCATGCCAAAAATGTAGTATCTTCCCCTGAAAGACTGTAATCCCAAAAATAAATCCAACAGAACCCTCGCTGGATTCACCTTTTCCCTTGTTTTCTTGGGTCAATGGAAAAGGTGGAAGTCTTGTATAAATAAATAAGAATAGAGTATCTAAAAGAATATGAGTAAAACAATATTAAAGATGCTGTGGAGAATAATACCAATCAGTTTAATTATTTAATGATCTACACAATCTCTAATAAATTCATGCTACTACAGTATCACTCTACAGCCCTATTTTAGCAATTGTTATGGTTGTTCAAAGGGCAGATTTTGTCTACATTGTACTCTGCCTTCTGCAAAATTTGTGTCATCTGGCTCCAGGAAAATAGTGTGCTCAGATTTCTTTTTTTAAATTATTATTTATTTTTCTGTAGATTGCCTGAATGTAGTATGGTAGAAATACAGTTCTTTTGTAATCTGATATCTTTGTGATATCTCTGACCCCGTCAGTTTTTTTCATTATGAAGCACTCAGCATATACAGTGCCTTGTATTTGCATCACGATAATCAACATTGGTGGGTTATAAAGTTGGACAGGCTTGGAAACTGGGTTTATTTACATCCTCTTTCAGGACAATTTCCCCTGAGCATTTAAATAATAGTATGGACAGATGTTTCCTCTAATGAACAAATTAATATTTACATATTTATCTCAGAGTATCCTCTGAATGTCCTCACATATCAAATAATGAACTTTGCTTGCTTACACCATGTCAGTTCATTTTCTTTCTGGGATTTTCTTTGTTCTTTTGGAATGTCAATTCAAAATTTAGTAACCTTTCCACTGACACTTACAATGCCACTATCTTCCCTTTGATATCAACCATTATAAACTAAATCTCATTATCACATACCATCTTTTCATTTGAATGAGAGTATTTTAATAATATGTTGCATTCTGGTATGACAGGTTTCCTTAAAACTGTAGAAAAGGGAACTACTAAACCTATGGTAGCTGGTAACAACTGAGAATATTAAGATTTAAGTAAATTACTTTTTTCTAGGTATCGCAGAGAAGAAACTGTAAAGAAAGAGAGCAATTGTGAAAGCGGAGACAAAAAAGAACTGAGATGGGAACCCAAGTAGGGAAAGGAAATGGATGCAAAATAAACCATGAGGAGTTATTAATACTCACTCAGTGCAGCAAACTGCATCTTCTTAAAGAAATATTTTTTTTTTTTAACTCTGGAGTTGAATCGTATCATTTGATAACAAAACAGCAGCTTCTATATTATCCTATTACACCTAAAAGCCTAATTGCAGGTACTCAAATCACTGAACAGGGAGAAATCAAAGCTCAGATGTGATTACAAAAATGATGCGGCTCACTACTGCCAAATAATTATTTGGAGAAAGGTAGTTAGGTAACAAGCCAGCAGAAGATTACAACAGTACAAGTGTCTGGATGAACATGACAAGCTATTCTGGGCTGCCCCAGCAGATGGAGCAGGGAATGTAACAGCACCTTCTGCCTCCCTTTGCTTTCCTTTGCTTTCCTTATGCTGCTGCTTTTTCTTCTTTTTTTTTTTCCTTTTTTTTAAAAAAAGAACTGCACCATCCTGTCTCCCACATACCATTGTAGCTTATTAGTTGCTCTTTTGCAACTTGTTGCATGGATTCATCTGCCTGAGTTAGCCATCCATTAAGTGTAGATCTTAATTCATGTCCACTACTTCACCATACTCACAACTCACTTCATGTCTCCATTGAGAAGCCACGAAGATAGAGATGTTGGAAGGTCCCTACACATCCAAGTTTATGTCAGCAGTAGCAAGTGGCGTGAGAAAATAGGAGCGGGTATGTAGAGTGAAACGGTGCTGAAGACCTGTTGTCCACTCTATCCATATTTTTTTTGTTTTTTTCTTCTGTCTTCACAATAGTTCTCTGGCCCAATGGACTGAATACTCACCAGCAGAACAGACTAGATGTCCTCCTGTATTGCAAAGGTTTACATTCATCTAAAATCAAAAAATGCACTTTGTGAAGTCCAAGTCTGCCTCACCAAATGCAAACCAAAGCATTGTAAGAGGGAACATCTGGAAGGTTTGCTTGCACTCCTGATCCAAACTAAAATGCTAAAATATGTATGCCAAGTTTATTTCTACAAACATACATAAGACCTTCCCCCTTTTTACTTACATATCCAAGTAAGATACTATTGCATGTGTCTTGCTGGACATCTAAATCTCACGATTGTCAGGAAAAAGATAAAAAGCTGGCCAAGCAAGTCAAAACAAAGGCTCTAAATCAGCAGAGTCTCAACCACCAACAAGAAAGCACCAAACCCTTTCACAGATACCTTGGGAGTTGGTTTAGCAGACACCTTAAACGGAGACCGAAGGACAGTAAGAAAGAAGGGTTGTTTTGCTGTTCTCCCCTCCAAGGCAGCCATCTAGATGAGATCAATCTGGTTTTAGCTTTAACAGACTGGAAGATAGCTGCAAGGCTCTGGCAACATAACAGGAGAAGGCAGAGACGGGCTGGCCAGTTTGTAAAGGACTGGGCGGGCATGTAAGAAAATATTAAAAATAACCAGTGACACCAGTACTTATTCTGTGAGAAGAATGGCACCTTCAGAACCACTCTGTTGTTTACAGCTATTTCCATCTTCTCTGTGCTGGTGCTGGTATCCCTCTGGTCCTGCAGCTTGGGTTTGTGCCAGTTTTGCAATCACACTGTGCAGTGGCATCCTCCATTGCTGCAGTATGGAAGGAAATTGTCCCGGTTTTGGCTCGGATAGAGTTAATTTTATTCCTAGTAGCTGGCTTAGTGCTGTATTTTGGATTTAGTAGGAGAAGAATGCTGATAACACACTGATGTATTAGTTGTTGCTAAGTAATGCTTACACCAGTCAAGGACTTTTTCCAGCTTCCCATGCTTTGCCAAGTGCACAAGATACTGGGAGGGGGCACAGCCAAGATAGTTGATCCAAACTGACCAAAGGGCTATTCCATACCATATGATGTCATGCTCAGTATATAAACTGGGGGGAATTGGCTGGGAGGCAGCGATCGCTGCTTGGGGACTGGCTGGGAGTTGGTCGGCAGGTGGTGAGCGGTTGCATCACTTGTTTTTTCCCTGGGTTTTGTTTCTCTCTCTTGTTCTCCTTTTCATTGCAATTTTTATTACTATTATTATTATTATTATTTTATTTCAGTTATTAAACTGTTCTTATCTCAACCTGTGAGTTTTCTTACTTTTGCCCTTCCGATTCTCTCCCCCGTCCCACTGTGGGGGGAGGATGAGCGAGCGGCTGTGTGGTGCCTGGTTGCTGACTGGGGCTAAACCATGACAGAAATCAAGAAGTCCACCACCTTACTGGCAGGATGCCATTTTGGCTGGGGGACAGCTTGGGACCTGTAGTCACAGTGGGGACTCTTCCTTCAGGCTATGGCCACTGCAGATCTAAGGGGAGACAGAGGCCAACAGGGAACCAGTAGTTGGAAACCATCAATGAGTTCCCCTTGATGGTATTTTTCAGTGGCTATTGTGGCCACTTTGGGACTGGAGCACTCTCCAGAAGTTTGGGGGAAATGGAGAAGCTGGATTAGCAATGCCAGCTGGAAAGGATCCTCAGCCTGGAAATGCTGGGGGCTGCCTGGTGGGCAGAGAGAAGTTATCATCACAGCTTTCCTCGGACAGTTTCTCTCTTGTTTCAGGATCCTCTATCACTTTTCCTTTGGATCTACACATGAACACAGGGATCATTCTCTGAGAGCATCCTTGGTGGATTGTTGTTAGCCTGTTGCTTAGGTATGGGAAATTTTGCCTAGAACAGTTGTACACAAATGTGTCTTTTAACGTAGATCCAAGCTTCATTGGACTGTGCAAAATGCGAAGAACTAGATGAAGTGTGGAGCCCACAGCTATGCAACTGACCCACATTTTACTCTTCCAAGGGAAAATACACGTGTCGTTCTACTACTAGAATTACTTGAATATTATATTTTCCCCATCTCTATGTGCTACTTTTTATATTACAGTATTTATTGGAGGATACAAGTGAAGAATTGAAGAGTGAGTGCCTTTCTATATTGCAGCAGAAATCTGCCAGTCATAGCTTCAATCCTTTTCTGTGATATATTCCTCTTCATGATCATATTTCATATCTCTATGCAGCCAAAGCTTTTTTTTTTTTTTTTTGGCTAAAGGGAACTGTGGCAGTGAACAATGTCTTCATTGTGCAGAAGAAAGGAAAAGTAAGGCATGGTGTTGTAATAGACATAATATGAAAGCAACTTCAAAGTGTGAGGCTGCTCAGCTGTCCAGATTAGTTTAAAAAAAGATGAATATGGGACTATGTAAACAAGCTGTCCAAAGCACAGCCCAGTAGCTTTACATGTGAATCAGCCTTCTGGCCTGAGAAAACTGAATTGCAACTGAATGCAGATGGCTAATTTGAAAAACTACCTATCTGTGCTGATGTTGAACAAGTAATTCTGATTTTCCACTACAAGAATTGCTGTAAAATTGCGTTTTACCCATTTCTTTCTATATGTTTTTATATTATTTTTTAACTTAAATAAATAAAGACCAGAGATCTACCACTTATGGCTTTGCTTTGCAGATGAAAAGACTTAAACCACCAGTAGAAAGACAAAAATGAAAAAAGAAATACACAAAAAGAACATGGGAATGTAGGAAGAAAAAACTGATGGATGAGGGATGACAGGTAGATGTTGCAGAGAACAGGAGCTGAGGAATATAAAGACAAAACACAAGGTAAAAGACAGAAGCATTGAAGCAGCTGGAAAGTTTACAAATGGGAACAAATGATTGCTTTTCTTAACAAATTGACAAATATCGGTGCTCCTGTAGCCATATGACTCAAGACTGTGATCTCATAAGTTAAACAGGTTTGGTATGGCCAGAAATGAACTGGCAGACTTCCAAAAAAACCACTCCTGAGCTACAGAAAACATCTGACTTGCTGAGTCAGTGCAGAGACAGCTCCCCAGAAAAGCGAAGGCACTGTGCCAACACCAACACATGCCTTTGGATGAGCCGCCTTCTGATCACTCATGGCAATTCAAGTTCCTACAACAGTCTCCCCCAAAATTTTCAGGCTGGTCTAAAGACTTCCAGTGGTGACAGACGTGAAAGGGAAATTCTAATTATAACTGCTCAGCTGTGGTAATTTGTGGCCGAGGAGTGGTCTGTCATGGAGGGCAAGGAGGCTTAACTGCAAGAAGGGGTTAAACTATCTAGAAGCAGGAATGCCAGAGACAGAACAGACTCCTTGCAAGGGAGTGAAGTTTCCCTTGGTGATGAGATAAGAAACAGCCTCAGCATTGTCTTGTAGGCATCCTGGAATGGGAACGCTCAGGGGCTCAAGCTCAGGGGCCACCTTTGGGCAGCAGAGATGGGCTGGGGAACAGACCCACGCAACC
Source organism: Balaeniceps rex (assembly GCA_013401315.1). NCBI lineage: Eukaryota > Metazoa > Chordata > Aves > Pelecaniformes > Balaenicipitidae > Balaeniceps > Balaeniceps rex. Next base: position 14,524 of record VYZW01034745.1, on the reverse strand, counting down.
TGAGGTGGGTGCCTGCTCTAGGAATTGGTGCTGGTGCAAGTGTATATAAGGAATCTGCTTGTGATGCGTCTTTTCAGACTCCATGTAGAACTGTGTATTGTGGTGGGACTCTGCCCAATGCATAGTTCATTAAATTTTTCTTTTACATTTAAGCACAAAGGTGTGTTTAATTTGCCTCGAGGGGTACCATAAAAATTCTCCAACAGACGCCACTGGTGAGCCTTGCTGAAGTGATTGACGTTGCTGTGAGCTCCAGCTCTCCTTCGCCTCTTCTGCCAGCGGTTACAGCCCCAGCAGCCAGAGCAGCACAAGAGGCACCCACCTCCGTCCCACCACCCCAGCCCACAGGCCGGTGTCTGCTCAAATTTATCCTCAGTGGCATTTTAAGACAAAGTGGCAGGTTCCCATCGAGGCATCAGAGCTCATGTTTTCTCATGCCACTCTTGCCACAAGCACTTGTGTCCTGTGTTCGTGTCCTGGTTTCAGCTGGGTTGGAGTTACTTTTCTTCCTAGTAGCTGGCATAGTGCTGTGTTTTGGATTTAGTATGAGAAGAATGCTGATAACACACTGATGTTTTAGTTGTTGCTAAGTAGCGCTTACACCAGTCAAGGACTTTTCCAGCTTCCCATGCTCTGCCAGGTGCACGAGAAACTGGGAGGAGGCACAGCCAGGACAGTTGATCCAAACTGACCAAAGGGTTATTCCATACCATATGATGTCATGCTCAGTATATAAACTGGGGGGAGTTGGCTGCGGGCAGCGATCACTGGTCGGGGACTGGCTGGGTGTCGGTCAGCAGGTGGTGAGCGGTTGCATCACTTGTTTTTTCCCTGGGTTTTGTTTCTCTCTCTCTCTTGTTCTCCTTTTCATTGCAATTTTACTACTATCATTATTATTATTATTTTATTTCAATTACTAAACTGTTTTTATCTCAACCCGCAAGTTTTCTTTTGCCCTTCCGATTCTCTCCCCCATCCCACTGGGGAGGACGAGGGTGAGCGAGCAGCTGTGTGGTGCTCAGTTGCCAACTGGGGCTAAACCATGACAGTTCACTAAGTGCAGAGAGGTGGCCGGGGTGTCCTCTTCGAGTGTGCTGTTTGCCTAACGATCTCAGTGGAAATTCTTCGGGAGTGACACTCAAGCCCATCTAAATTCCTGCTGCATTTTCACTTTCAGCTGACTCCAGTGTATCACTGAGACCCAGTAAAGGCAGAACATAGAGGTATGCTCCACCAGGCTATTTTATTTACATATTTTGAGGGCAGAGGGATCTGTCTGTAGTCCTCTAAGTCCGGGTTCTAGATGCTTCATCTAGACCACAGAATGTCACCTAAATCAGAGACCATAACCTTGGCCTGAACCAGACCGTATCTCATGTGGATATATAAAATGTTGATTTAGAGACACTGGGAGAAAGGAAAAAACACTGAATCCCTAGGGAAGCAGTTAAACAGTAAAAATTACCATTACTGTGAAATATATGCCTTATTTCTACTATGCCTACCTTCTGTTTCTAGTCTTTACAACGCGAAAACAAAGAATACAGATTTTTACATTGAAACGTATATGTCAGAGACAGGAAAGAGCTGTTCAGGCTATTTAAGTCCTTTCCAGTGAAGTCCCACTTGTGGATTAGGCACAGGAAGAGCACAGTCACCCCTCCCTCCTGCCCACGTAGAGCTCAAATCCACCCCTTCCTTGGCTCTCTTCCCTGGCTCCTCTCCCCTAGGACTAACTCAGGGTCGTGCATGAAGGAGCCTGTTGTCTGCAGGACCTCCGCTTCATCTGTTGTAAAGGTTGGAAGGTGTCTAATGAATGAGGAGGAGAGAGGAACATCTTACTGCTCACACCCTGGACTGGTAGGCTGCAGAGTTGGATGCTGTTCCCACCTCTGCCGCAGAGCTCTCCTGCAGTGACAAACAAGTCCTCTCACCGGGCTCTCCACAAGCGGTTCCTGTGTCTTCCTCATTTTCCAGTTGCCCCACAGAGGCCCTAGAGTCTAATTTGCAGAAGTGTTGGGCGCACGCAAACGTGTGTGAAGTCAGGAAGGCGGTGATTTAACAAAAAATCTTCTGTATTCTCACAAACATGTAAACAAGTTTGTAGAACCGAGAGGTCAGAATAATGCCCTATGAACATATTCCAGTTAAGTGCCTGAATTCCCTGCCTGTATCCTGGGAATTATGATAGAAAATAAATGAGCGACTGTTTGCACAGCGCTTGGACACTAGAGTGTTACTTAGAAAAGACGGTGACAATGTTAGTATTTCCATCTTTAGAGCGGAGTTTGAATAGCAGGCAGGAAATCAGGCATGAAACTGCCAACTGAACAGTGGAAAATTATACACTCACTGAGCACCATCCACCCTGTGGGCTGAGGAGGGGACAATGAAAGTAATACATTATATTGCCCTTAAAAGATCGGAGCAAACATATATGACCAGGGAGTCAGAAGCAAAGTGACCCAGGCAATTTTAATTCCAGCAGATTCTAATGTTACGTACCTTACTGGAGCAAAGCTTCTGTAATGTAATTTCTTCTGTGTAACAGGGTTTTATGCTGAAATTCTTGTTTCTATATGCAAACTCCAAAAATTCTTGTTTACAAAGTCTAGAGGTGCTCAGTGCAATGCAGCACAGTTACTTAAGCAGGTTTGGGGCAGGTTTGTTCTAGAAATACAAACAATACGTCAGGACACTCCTCGCACCTGGCTTAGAGCAGGACCCCTGAACTCCCACATAACTACCCCAGGTACAGAACCGCTTTAATACAACTATTCTACTTCCAGTACTGACGGGTGCCATTTTGCACAGTTTCTGCGTGTTTTGAGTGACCATTGATAACGTCTCATTGTTGAATGGGTGGAGAGTTTCCTAACGAACAAAAGCACGATTTGTTTCTAGCTTCAAAGGAGATGTGAATCGTTGGGTAACAACTGTGTATTATTTTATTAAGATTTTTGCAACTGCTGAGACTGATAACGATCAGTAGGTGGTTGCTATTATTCTTTGAAAGTTGGCACAAGACTAGTAAAAAAACCAAAAATAGTATACTGACAATGGAAAATTGCCATGGGTGTTCTAATTTAAACAAGCAAAATCTGATAACTTGGCCATTTGTTCCACCTCTCTCAAACAATAGGTAATCTTTTTGCAAGTACCTCGGGAACTAATCAAGAGCCATTTGTTTGGGTGATTGACGTCCGACTCCTTAGAGCTCCCCAATCTCGGTGAAGTTCTTAGAAAGGTACCGCTGGGCCTTTCTGCTGCCCACCCTCCGAACTCAGGGGCACAGAATTATCTCCCTTGTCCCAGGTCCTCAGTTCATGTCACAGAGAGACCGCGGCGTGTGCCATCCCCTTGCAAGCTTTGGTTTCCCCAGGAAGGAAACTCAGACCCGTGGGTTAGACTAGAAGAGTAGCTGGAATTGCCTTTGGTCTCTGTGTTCAAAGGATGAGGGCCCTGAGACATGCCAAACTGCACTGGTTGCACAGATCAGACATAGCCGTTTTCTAGCAATTCTCTCTCTGTTTTACTATGTTTTGTTCCTGCATTTAAACGAACAATAACTTTGAGAAAGCTTTTCAGTACAACAAGGTTAATTTTCTCTGTCCAAAAGCTATTTTTAGCAAGGATGCATCCTCATATTGTTCTTCAAAATCTTTATTGAAATTGTGTTTCATGATATGTTTGGAGATGAAGATGATGAGACTCACTTTTGTTACCAAGGTGGATGTCCCCCAGGTGGACATGGTGCCAGAGCTACTGCCTGTAACCTGGACTTTGCTTGTTCTTAGACTACATATTGTTAATACACTCTGTGTGCACGCAGAGTATGCCCAGCAAGTAATAGACTATATGAAGCCAGTTTCTTTATGACAATGTCCTAGCAAAAATGAACGTCCATTACAGTCTTGTGGGTAAAATCAGGAAGTGTGCATTGACAGCGCAGGGCTGACATCCACCGACAAACGCTGCTACCTTGATAGCAGGCTGTCTTGAAAGACTATGACAAGAGATAAAGTAATGCAGAAATACCAAATAACAACCTAGCTTTCCGGAGAAAAGAGCAGTGTCTTCACAATGAGATGGGCATTCAATGTCAAACCAAAAGGAAACATTCCCCTTCAGCTGTCAGCACCAGCGTCCAGCAGAATTGCACCACCTGGACAACTGTCAATCGCACACCTAACAATTTCCATGCTATATGGACACTACAGCAGTCTTGATTCTCCAGGGTGGGTACAGGGCTTCACCACACTGAGCTCATCGCAGGATGGAAAGTTACACCCTCGTTCTGAGCGTGCAAATTTTTAAACCTTTCACTACACTTATGTTAAAAATGAATTTTGGCTAAACCAGAAAATTTAACACTACAAAAGCAGTAAACATCTGCTGTTATTAAACCAGAGCTAGATTCCCTCCCTCCTCCTGGCCCAGAAGGCACCTAGCATAGGTTTTTTGTGAACTCATACCCTAAGCCCAAAACTGCGCTTCGTATATATTTAAAGATCTGTAGTTGCATGACTCGGTGGCCAACGGTTCAGACGCTCATGCAGGAAGATGCCAGGCCTGGCTGATCGTTGGATATAGAAAGAGAAGCCTTCTGAGCAGCCGAAGAGAGGCTGTACCTCTGTACTCAGCACTGCCGCGGCTGCTACCCCAATCCTACGCACCCCCATGGTGCTCACCAAAGATGCTGGCAACTGGAGAGGATCAAGAAACTTATGAGGATTGGAAAATATACATTGCAACAAAATCTCTGTTTAGCTTAACTAAGGTTATAATGCGCAGGCAGCTCAAATGATGAAACAGGCTCTTAGTGCCAGAAGGAAGGAGATCACCCTTCCCTCTCATTCCCATTTCTCCTTCCTCCTCCTCCTTTCTCCTGTTTCCAGCCACTCCCTCCCTCCCCTTGCCCTGGCTGGTGCTGGTACTTGTGGGATCCTTTCGTTGCTGGTTTGGCTCACTAATCCAGCAGAAACACATTCATGTTTTTTGGTGGATTTGATTTCTGCTGGACCAGTGAGTTAAGCTGTCCCATGGAAGAGCCTGACAACTGCTGGGACTGGCTGAGGACAGGAGAAAGAGACTGGCGGTAGGAGCAGACCTCCTGCCTCAGCAGGGGCGAACTGTAAACTCTTTTAGTGAACACTCTGGTTTCTTAGCTGAAGAGAGGCTTTAGGGTGCTCAGCACATTTAATTATCTGTATGATGAACAAGATTTGAGAACAGGCAGCCCAGTGCAGAAGGAGTTTTTAAAGACTGAAAATTGATGCTAGAGAAGTTCACGCTATAAATAAGGCAAATGTGGAATAATTACAGTGATGGAGTATGAAAGCCTCTTTCCGAGCTTGTTACAGGACTTCTGTGTCAGTGTATACCTTAAATCGTGGTTTCTCCATGGGAGCTTCTCCAGGGGATGTGCTCTGCTTCGGGTGGTGACGTGGTCACCCCGGCTTTGGCGTGTCGCAACTCGCCAACGCCGGGCTGGGAAACACGCAAAACAAGGCTGATACGAAAACAGTTAGCAGAGCGTGCTTTATTACGGGGGGGGTGGGGAGGTAAAGCTGGGAAATGAACAGAAAAGGATACTTTTTCCTTCATGAAGATGGCAGCTGTGAACCAATAAAGGCAAATGACTAATGAAAAGGCAGTGCAAAAATGAAGACTGCCAGCGGCGAGCCGTCACATGAATAAAGCAAGCGACCAGAGGGGAGCGTTGCCGGCCACAGTAGGGAGCGGGGCCGTTTCTAACAGAGCTGGGCCACCGCCGCCCGGCTTCCGGCTTCCTGCCCCTCCGCCCCACAGCCGCCGGTGGAAGACCCCAGCCCTGGCCCCCGCCCCGGCGCCCTCTTCTCCCCCCGCCGGGCCCGGCCCACTCCCGCCGCCGGAGCATGCGCGGGGCCGGGCCAGTTCCGCCGCCGCCCCCGTTCCCCTCATAGCGGCGCTGCCGGGACCGACGGGAGTTGCCAGTACTGCTGCTGCCGCTGCCGCCGCCGCCGCCGCCGCCGCCGCCGCCGCCGCCCCTCTCCGCGCTGAAGGCCCTGACGAACGGCAGCCACCGCCTGGGCCAGANGAGAGCCTGGAGTGAAGTGGCGGCTTCGCTGTGCCGCTTGCGAGGGTAGTGTTTGTCCCCGCTGCCGCCGGGGAGCAACGTCGTGCTCCTGCGGGGCGGCGCTGCTGGCGTCTGGGGTGGTGCATCGCTGGGCCGTGGGGCGATCGGTCCCCGGAGCCGGCCGGGGGGGCGGCCGCTGCCTGGCGAGAGGCGCTGCCTCCCTGAGGTGTCCCTCCGGCCGCGGCCGGAGAAGACAGCGAGTAAATAAACGTCTGTGTGTCTGTCTGTGTGCGCGTCCTCCCGTGGTGTTGGGTTTGGGGGTGTCTCATGACCTCGCGTTCAGGCTTCGGGGTCGTTGCGTAAGGACTGTACTTCTCGGCCGGTTCCTGTAAGGAGACTCGGACGTTTGTAATTCCTTCTGTTTAGACCGGCTAAATATTGCTGCAGAGGTGGAATAGATGTGACTGGCATTTTCAGGCAAGCCAGCCCTGCTTCAGGTCTGAAATGGAGGCAGCAGATTTCAGAGCTAAATCCATAACGAGAGCAATTGCTCAGAAGCTAATTAGATACGTATCAGAAGGGAAACTCTGGGTTACTGGTGGAGAACGCGTCTTGCAAAACAGTTGCTTGGTTCCTGATGTCGCAGCCTGATCTCCAGGATGTTTTGTCCTAGATCTGCTTTAAAGATGAATTTTTGGGTTGATAGGTTTCTAACTCTTTGGGAAGAGTTAGAAACCAATGTTTCAGTATAGGTGCTAGCTTTGTGGCTTGCTGTAATCTCACCATGGGCCACAGGCAGAAAACACTTGTGGGTGGCTGTTTCGTTTTGTTTCCCCCCCCCCCTCCCCCACTATCGGCTGCTGCTGCTTTCAGAGGCAACAGTTGCCACAGGCTGGCGAGGCTTGGCGTTGAGCTGGATCCCACACTGCCTTCAGCTCCATGATTTCTGACCTGGAGAGTGTATCGGGAAGCCCATCTCTTCCCAGCCGTGCCACCGAGGGCAGTTCGGGATCACTCCCACCCGCAAGACTTCCTGCTGGCAGCCCCACGATGTCACGAGTGCTGTATTTCCACGGGTCTCTGGCCAGCGGCCATGTGCTTCCCTTTGGCAAACAGGATCTGCTTAGTTGGATGTGCTGATGGGCGCCAGCGGTTGGACTTCCCAGCCAAGGGTACTGAGAAATGGGGAGAGGTCTTCACCTCTGGGTTTTGCGGGTTGCTAGCTGAGTTATGGCTGTCCCTCCTGTCCCGTGCTCTTCCTTTGGTTTTCACTCTTGCTTTCCTAAACACTTGTCTTCCCCACAAAGGGAAGGAATATGGAAATGATCAAGGAAAATTATTCTGGTGTCAGTGTAGATTTTTAAGGGAGAAAAGGAGGTTATAGTGACTTGCGTTTTGTTGTAGCCAGTCCCCAGTGCCTAAAGCCGTTACAGTGCCTGCTGAAACTCTTGTTTATACTGTGAATAACATTGCACAGAAGTCATGAACAAGTTCTTCCTGTGGTTACTGGTGGCCCCTGACAGTGGCACTTGTTACTAAAAGGTCATATTTTAAACGAAACATGGTATTTTTGCAGATTTTGCTTTACCTAATGAGGATTACTAGCTACAGCTGCCTGTGCAGAAATTGAAAATGCTGTATGCAAAGTTAGGAGCTCACTGAATGCCATTACAGTGGTGACAGTTATTCTGGCTATTTAGTTGGAAAACCAAAAATAGTAACTGGTGAGATTACAACGAGGGAGCTAGCGTGGCAGCTCCTTGGTAGCGGTGACAAACACTTGGGTTTGTGAGCCCTCGGATAGGGAGGGGAGGTGGCCGGGGGTTTGTAAAGTGGCGTGATAAGCTGCTGGAGTGTCGTATTATGTGGTCTGAGAAAAGTAGTATATGTTTAGCTTTGCTAATACTTTTCCACGGAAAGCACTGTGCTCCTCTCTGTAAACTAGAGGAAGGTTGAGGTTGCCCATCTGTGACAATGTTACCAGTGTTTTGCCCATCTGTGATAATGTCACCAGTAATTGCGTGCAGAGTGGGACCAGTCTGTGGAGGAGAACTAAAGCTGGCCGAGGCGTAAAGACGCTGGGGTTTGCGTTGTGGAAGTCAGTCACTGGGACCAGGGACCCAGCAGACTCTGTGCTGTGCTCTGCTGCTGTGCAGATGTCGGAGCTCACCATCAGCAAAATGCTGCTTCTGTGCCCCTCATCGCCCTGAAACGGGGTGGCTCCTTTGGGAACGCACCGTCCTTGGCCTGCCCTCTTTTCCTGCCTCCACACTGCCGGGGGTGTGCTGACTTTGGACGTGTGACGGTGCTTGGGCTGGCAGCTGTAGCATAGAAGTAGATAGCGAGTCTGATGCTGCGTGCGGCTTGGCTGGTGTTAGCAGCAGAAGGCAGCGTCTGGGCACTGCTTACCTGAGCAAGGGGTTTGCTGGGCCTGGGCTTGCATTTGCTATTACATTACCCCTTTTGGATGAGCAAAAGCACTTGATTGCTTCAGGTCAATGCTGGATTAAAACAGAACTTTAAACTGGTTTTAAATGTGTATGTTTAATTTATAAAGCTGCCAGGCTTCAACTATGTTTGGCTTAGTTGCAACAATTTGTCAAAAATAGTCAGTGACAATTAATTACTACAACATAACTGGCCATGTGTTCACAGTTTAGATCTGTCACATTTAGGGCACGCTTTTTTGAAGTTTTAATTGTAGTCTGACGTGATACTGGAGCTGTTGGGCACTCTGCTGAACAAGAAGAAAAGCTGTTGATGACCTGAGTGTAATATGAAGGGACGTACATTGTGTTACTGCAGTATCACATTAGGTGTCAGTGTGTGGGGCTTTTTTTAAAAACCAACTTAATATCTGCATGCAGAGAAGCAGTAGCTCAAGGATTTGTGTAGTGTCACTTTTAGTCTGGAATTATTGCTAAGTTGTTACACTAATAAGGACCTGTCTCTGGATGAGAAAATGGATCCTCAAACTGAAAGCTTTTAATTAACTGCGTTCTCAGTGCCTTGTATAACTTCCCAAACTGTATCACGTCTTCTTGTCTTCTGTTTCTGTCCCTCTTCCCCTGACTCATTAAAGTGTTCCCATATGTTGGTGTGAAATGTTTTATTATGGTTTTGAAAAGTTCAGCTGACCTCAATGAGAATGTGAGTGATGGAGCTCTGGAAAATGAGATTTCCCAAAGCCTTGGCTGCCCGGCTCTAGCAGAGCTGGGTGTCAGCGTGGTGCCTTAGAGGATCATGTGAAATGGGTTTTTTGGTTTTGCTTGTTTTCTTTTCCTTGGCTTTTTTTTAATTACTTCCTGAAAAGTTGTCACAGGGCTCTCCCAACATCACATGAGAGCCAGCCTGAAGACTGTGTGTTTTGAAACTCACCAGTGACTGAATCTGGCTGCTTTATGGTCTCTTGCTGCAATTAACGTGTTGCAAATGGACACGGGAAGGCAGTTCTCTTTAGTGGCTTCTTACTGGAACATTAGAACTGATGCAAGTCCTTAGATACTTTGGATAACAGAGTGAAAGCTTCTGCAGTTGTATATAAATACTGTCCCAGTTGGGAGGAGGAGTAGGAGGAGGGTAATTAGATTTTTCCTCTTAACCCTCATCATCATTGCATCCTGGACTCCTAAAGTCTGTCTCTGCAATACTTCCTGTGAGATGGTTTTCTCTATATAGGCTTTCTCATCGTTGAGACCTAAACTTTGACAATGCTAACTATGTTAAATAAAGCCTATTATGCAAAGGCTATTATTGATAATAGATTAAATGGGTAGTCTTAATGGAATTTATCTGTAGTGCTAAGACTTGCAGGTCACAGTTCAGCTGCTGGCTTGCAGGTCACAGATCACTTATTTAATGCTTTATGTCTGTTTTCTTTTTTGTTTTTTTTTTTTTTTGGTAAGTTGTAGTCCTAAGTAAATAACTCTGATGGCTAACCTGTTGTTTGTTTGCCCCCCCTCTCTTTTTTTTTTTCTTCCCTTTACCCAGTGAGACTGCACCAAAATGTCTCTCTATCCTTCTTTGGAAGATCTGAAGGTGGACAAAGTTATTCAGGTATGGTGGGCTTTAATAAGATGAGTTTTGATGATAATATAGCTGATGATATTTAATCCAGGGAAGGGAAGACTTATTGTAGGTGAGAGCTTGTTTTACCATCACACTCTAAAAGGGGAAAGACAAACTGTTTACTTTGTAGCTTGATATAATATGACTAATGCTTATTTTACCACTGTTTGGTATATTGGTTTTGTTTTATATATTCATTTATAGTCATGTGTCTTTTGATATGTTTGGTTTTTTTGAAGTATAGATACTTGGTCTTAAGTAGACAAACATAGTCAGTCTCTTCTCATACTTCAGCTCTGATGTGATGAATAGATATTGACTGAAATAATAAGCCTGCTGTGTCTCATTCCCGGTGTCCAAACCTGTGGCAGAAAGCTTTCATGGTCAGTTGGGAACAAAAAAAAGAGCACTAGCTCTCTTAACATCATCTGGAATCACAGACTTGTCCTCTAGCTATTTCATGGTAGTGACCAGTTCTCTCGATACTTCCAAGATTATCACATTTGTGTAAAAGCCTTTATGTCTAAGAATACTGGTAGCTTTATTAGACAGGATGAGGATGAAAAAATATCTGTGAAACCAAATAATGAAAAACATTTTAATGGATAAAAACTCCATGAGAAATTTGATATGAATGTATTTTACGAGGAGTATCCTTGCCTTTTTCAGCATTTTGCCTAGCTTCCATTTTTCTTTCCTAAACTTAAACTGGATTCCCTCCCAGTTGAAACAACAGCAGTGAGTGATACTGCATTTTAAGGTGGCTGCTGCTTCTATCCTTCTTCTCATTGGGAAGCAATCAAGCAAACTGCACAGAACAGCTTATTAACTCTCCTGTGCTGTCCCAGAGTGCCTCAGTCTCACCTGCGTTTGTATGTGTGGGGTGGGGCTCTTGAAGTTGTGGGCACAGTGTTGGGATTTTTCCTTGTGGTGTCTGCCCACCCCATTCTTCTTATCTTACCAAAGTCCTTTATCTACAGTCAAGTAATGCTGAACTAAAAAAAAAAAAAAAAATGTAGCCTGGAGCCAAGAATGTGCTCCTCTGGCCTTCTAAAGACCAACTGCTAGAGTTTATATATTATAATTAAAAATATTAAATGTGGTCTTTCTACTGCTTAACTTTTGTGACCACTGAATGAAGCAGTGAGGAAATGGAAGCAGGGTATGGCTATGCTGAGTCCTGTAAACCTTGAACTGTAGATACACGTTCTGTCATTTTATAGAGCAGGGACTCTTCTTGTATGTTGTCTTGCCCATACGCTCAGCAGGGTTCATGAACTTGGGCAGAGTGTCTTGTTTGTGTGATTACACCTGTAGTCTATTGTGGTGTTTCACAGACAAATAAGAGTAATCCCTACAGAGGAGAGGTTTCTGTAGGGAGCATAACAAATTGTTCTGTTAAGCTAGTTTAGTCATTGGTGACACTGTAATCTCAAAGGTCAGTTTTCTAGAAAATCAGTTCATGTGGGACAGAAGCTTGCTGTCATACTTGAAGATGACTGTCCACTGAAAGTTTAAATTAGGATTTCACAAAGTTCCAGCACTTGTTGAGTGGGATGTCAAGCAAGATGGCCTATGAGAAAATTTGTGTGGGGGTGGGAGAGAAGGGGGGATAGAGCTAAGAGCATTTGATTACAGATCCCCCGTGTAGAGGCTTGGGCATTCTTATTGCCATCATCGATGAGGAAGATTGCTCTTCAGCAGTTACATGACAGCATCTTGCTCCTACCGACCGCAGTGGGAATGAGGAGGGTAATGAGCTGTCTACTGAGTACAGCTGTGAAAGAGGGGAAGTAAATACTGTCAATACCATTATTTCAAGAGAAAGCCATCCCATTTTCACTGATATTTTTGGTAGCCAAGGCTAAATTATTTGCCTCTCCCAAAAAGTGCATTATAAAAATGCTGTCTCTTTAAATATGTCTGAGAGCACCCTTAGCAGAAAGGGGGCAGAGTACTGAAAGACAAAGTCTGTATCCACAACAAGTGAGTGAGATCAAAATGACTGCCGGTTAAAACAAACGGACTGGTTACATTAAATACTCTAACCTGATCTTTTTGTCCAGCATTTGAGTTGGAGGCTATTCTTCTAAATACATCTGACATTGATAAATAATGAGTCATTCTTGCACTGAAACTTTTTTCTAAAAACAACTTCCTGGAAAGTACAGGACTACGAAATCTTCTATTTTTAAGCATGATTTCCTTAAAAACATTAATTAATTTGACCGTCATGTTGTGTTAGATGATTTATGTGTCCTGTCCAGCATAATGTTTCACTATGCATTCAGTAATTTCCCCCCCACCTTTGACGTTCAACCTCAGGAAAGCTGTTGGGATAGCTATTTCCACCACACTTAACAGGCCTCTGTAAGGAAGTGCTTTTCACTGGTCATGATTACACAAGGCCAAAAAAGTAGTAGCTGAGGTATTGAGAAGGAAGGAAACTGGCTTTCTTTAATGCAGTCTCTTATATTTGTGAGTCCATAAGCAATATAGAAACTAATCTTAGTGTGTTTGCTGTAGTGGCAACTTCTGCAGAAAAATCGAAGGTCCATTTCTTTCAGAAGGTATTAAACTAGTAGCATTGGAGTGTGTGGAACATAACTTGCAACCTATAAGGGACTGTGGCAGAACTCATGAATAACGTCTGTAAATGGTGGAGAGTAAAAAATGGCTGCTATCCAGCTGAAAAAAGTAATCACAAAACACTCTGCCAAAGGTCATACCTTAAAACTTAAAGTTATAAAGCTTTGTCAGCCAAGTTTAATAGGTCTTTTAAGGAGATATTATGCTCTTTAACTTGCTTAATGACAAAACCAGAACAGATTGACAGTAAAGCCTTTCTGCATTATTACTGTAGCCTCGTCTCTGAGGAAGATAGAACTTGATCTACCGAAGTAGTTTGATACTACTACAGCATATTGTATTGAAGTTATTNATAGTATCCTAATGTTGTGAAAAGCAGTTATGAAAGCCTAAAGTTACAGTACAGTCAAAAATACCTATAAATATGTAATCCTATTTCCTAAGGGTGAGACCATGCCTTTTTGGAAAGGCCAACACCCCCCACCCCCCCCACTTGTCCCAAACCACCTTGGTAGAGGCACTATGGGAGTCAAAAAACAGTGTTTGCTTAAGGAAGTTGTGGCAAACACTAACCCTTCTCCTAACTTCTCAAAACCTTTTGCAGGTGAGCCTAACATAACAAGATCTGCTGTTGGTACCATTTGAGCTCTTTCTAACTCTTACCTCAAACTCAGTTGTCCTTA